>JAXQQM020078202.1:0-139465 GCA_034641835.2 Pinus albicaulis
GGGCCCCAACACCATGGGAGCGCTTGTCTCCTCCCTTTTTCGTGTGGTTTGTTTTCCGCATGAAGGACGGATCGTGACCATTGATCAGCTTTCGTTCTTTGGTCCTGATATGGCAGCTAGCCCACCATCATCCCTTCCTGGTTTTCATCCACCCGTTGTATCTACCCCACCGCAGGTCAACTATGTGGCTACCTACCCCATGCCTGTACTCAGTGATGATGCCATCGTGCATAGTGTGCTGAGGGAATTGGGACCTGACTTCCAGGATGTTTTCTTTCCATCAGGAGTGGAACTCTTGGAACCGATGACTTCTTGTTCATTATGATGAGGTCTTCAGAGCATAGTTCGTTTCCTTGTGTCAAGCTCCTTAAAAAACGAAACAAGTTCTATCGTAGCATAGTTCGTTTTCTTGTGTCAATCTCCTTAAAAAATGAAACAAGACAGTCGGAGCAGAGTTTATTTTCTTGTGTCAAGCTCCTTAAAAAATGAAACAAACTGGTCGGAGCAGAGTTCGTTGTCTTGTATCAAGCTCCTTAAAAAATGAAACAAGGTCGTCGGAGCAGAGTTCATTGTCTTGTGTCAAGCTTTTTAAAAAATGAAACAAGGTTGTCGGAGCACAGTTCATTTTCTTGTATCAAGCTCCTTAAAAAATGAAACAAGCTAGCCGGAGTAGAGTTCCTTGTCTTGTGTCAAGCTCCTTAAAAAATGAAACAAGGTTGTTGGAGCAGAGTTCCTTGTCTTGTGCCAAGCTCCTTAAACCATGAAACAAGGTGTCCTGAGGATAGTTCTTTTAATGTGTCAACCTCGTTAAAATAAATGAAACACGCTCTTGTTCAATTCGGGCTCTTCATAAGATCTCGTGAGGACAACAGTTCTTCTCTTGATCTCGTAACTTGAACCTTCACTCCATCTGCCTTTCATATGGACTGAAGCTTGGGGGGCATGTACCTCGAATTGAGTCACCATGCTGGGGGCATGCTTACTTTTTTTCAAGCATAGTTTGTTTCTGTTTCAAGCTTGTGTAAAAATGAAACCAGTTTCAAGCATAGTTTATCTTTGTTTCAATCTTGTGTAAAAATGAAACCAACTTCAAGCAGAGTTTCTTGATTTCAAGCTTGTGTAAAAATGAAACCATTCCCATTTATCAGCCTGTTTTTTCCAGATGAGCCTTGGTTTTCTCACTCCATCGTCACTATCTGCTTGGCCGATCATATGCCTTCACTTGGTTGTTTTACACGTTCCTGAGGAACCGCTGCGATGAGTGGTCTTGTTAGCCAGCCTCTTAACCTTGACTTGTTCTGAGCAGTTCCACCGTTACCGGAACCTGTAGCTACCCTTTATACCACTCGTTCCTCCAGGAGGAGTCACCTTTCAGCTCTTTTCTGACTCTCTAAAATTGAAAAGATTGTCGAGTCCCTTGTCATTTCGATCTCGTTAAAGTGGCTGCGAAACGACATCTACCCAGTATACGTTTACCCCTTTTTCGGGCTGGGATAGATTATTTATGAAAAAGGAATACCCTAGCCTATCGCGACTAGGAGGTTTTCTCAGACATAGTTTTCTACCTTTTCGGATCTAAGGAACTATTTACGAAAAGGGACCGTTGGAGTTTACTTTTCTGTTGTCTTTTCAAACTCTCTAAACATGAAAAGACACCGAGTTCTCCCTTTATCAGACTCGTTAAACCTAAATGACATCGGAAATTGTCAATCATGACGTTATTCGAGTTTCTCCTTCCTAGGGCTCATTAAATGTACTAGGATGGATTCGTCCGAAGGATGGACTTATATGACAAGCATATGCTATCCTCTTCAAGCTTGTGTAAAAATAAAGAGGTACTCGCCAGAAATGGTGAGGAAAAATGGAACCAGAATCATTGTCGTGTCGGCAGTATGTCGCTCTTGAACATGGCACTTGTCTGCATTCGTGTCGGGTTGGGGACATATCATCTCGTTTTTCACTTGCCTCCGTTGGTTTGGGTGATCCCTTTTGACCTCTCATCTGCTCTTTGCCTCGTCACCATGACCTCTGATCTTTTGATGTCAGATACTGCCAAATCCACTGTCGTGCCACCAATATGTTCAAGAGAAGTTGACCTTTGCAAATTTCAACCTTCCTCTAATTCTCATCTGATCTTGATTCACAAAGACATTATGTTCCTCTGTCTCATGTCGATGATGTGGGAAACACTATGACCCACCTTCGATCAAGGTCACTTCCTATCGACTTCAGCTCATTATCCAGGAAGTTGATCTAGAGACTCCCTTCTGGTACCTTGGAGCCTGCATGCCTCAATGGCAGGTTCTTCGCAGTCGACGTGAGGTTTTCCTCATTGGCCTCCGATCGAGTGATTCTACGGGTGTTCGACGCCAGCTCACTGATTCACATGTCGTAGATTGTACCTATAGTACCTTGAGGACCATTGTCATTATTGGTGGTACCTCTCGCGTCTGTTAACAGTTTTCATCATTGGCTGGTAATCAGACGATGTTCTTGCATGTTCGACTTCAACTCACATATTCGCATGCTTGAACTTGTACTCTATTCGGGTCGAGATGGAGCGCAAGACCCTGGATTCCTGTCTGTTATAATCCAGGCTGCGATTTTGTGGATTATTATGATTAGTTAAATGACTCACTGATTGGATGGCTGTGACCATACCTGAGTCTATTTATTGATCCTCACTGGATGGCTGCGTCCATACCTTGGATCTAGATTATTGTATACTCTGTTATGGATGGCTACGCCCATACCACATATATATCATGTATTTGAGATATCAGTTGTATTTCTCTACGCAGGTTTTCTGACGGCAGCATTTTCAGTTGGACATGTTCTCATAAAGCATTTCACCCCTCTCTCTCTTTCGGGCCTCATGCTTTAGGGGGCATCTGTTACACAGTAATTTGTCACCGTCCCTGCAATCCCCATCTCGCCCATTGGAGGGTCATTTATGTGACCAATAATTAGTGTCATGCCTTGCAAATACCATCATTTCATCCCTTTCCATGAGGACAGCATTTCTTCTATTGATCATTTCCTGAGCAGACCCCTAAAAACACCTGTTTTTGCCTTGGCGCTGGTAGCCCGTTATGTACTCGCGCCAATGAGGAAAATTAACACTGAGCTCGCGCCAATTGGCACTCTATCCCAGTTAAGCACCCGCGCCAATCTGCTTTTGGAAATTTTTTTTAAAAAGAGGCGAAGTTTCGATTACAACAACTTCGTGGATGAGTCATCAGGAGTGGTTTCGCCTGAATAACAACGGCCTTCCTCCTTTGGCCTCATGTTTCCACATTATGGGGAACCTCCTAAGGGATAAGGCCTCCCTTCCACTATTGTAGGGATCCCAACCTCCTCCTCTCCTCTATAAATATATCCTTCATCCATTGATGAAGGGGCTGAATGGCTGAATGGCTGAATAGCTAGTCTCCAAGTTCCCAAGAGCCATCAGAGCCTTATGCTGCAAGAGCCTTGATTCAGTCCCTTAAGGCCAAATCCAAGCAAGGAGATCATTGTCGAGACATTCGAAGAGAGAGTTTTGTCCCATCCCCGATAGGCTTCTTCGAGACGTGTTCCGCTGGCGACCCTCCGAAGTAGAATTCAGCGTCAAAGCTATGGTTGTATTCTTCTTTTGATTAATTAATGATTAGCGACTATTGGTTATGGTTCCACTCTTGTTATTGATGATGATCATGATTTATGTATTCTCTGACTGAGATATAGTTGTATGCACTGGATTTTACGCTTGCGTTTGTTTTGTTTCTTGCGTGTGCAGGTGTTCGATCACGGAGATCGTGAGGATTGTGATCTTCCAGAGCTAAGGAACGAGAGCGCTACCTCTACGAGCAACAGCGTTGGATTCCAGGTAAGCCTTCATCGCTATTTTGTTTATTTGTAATTAGGAACCTGCACTATAGCGTGAACGATTGTTGCTAGACCCGATCTGGGCTAGTAGGGATCGCCTCTATCCACAGAGGGGATTTACCTCCACAACAATATGGGCTTCCCAAAACAATACCACATATCTCTAATGGCACTACATCAAGATCTACCTCATCAATGAAATTCGCAGTAATGGTGAATTTTAGTTTTAACTTTATATTTACTTGAAACTTTGCATTGTCACACACGCAACCTAAAGGATATGGTTTATGATGTGGAATGGTTTCCAAATTCAACTTTTTTACAATGTTTTCAGAAATGAGATTCTCTTATGAGCCATTATCAAATAGAGTGTCAATATTGTTATGTTTTGAGATGACTCTAATACGGAAAATTTATATTCTTTATTTTTCACTTTGAGTTTCATTTTAAATATTTGAATAACTAGTGCTAGCAATGGATTCCTTACCTTTCAATCCTCTAGTTGTGACCTTTGTTTCATCTCATGAATTAGATCCTAAATCATGTTGTGTATTTTCAGTTGTCTTTTGCTTTCCTTTGTTGTTAAACTTTTTGGGTCTCATCTCAGGATTAAGTTTCCAACAATGATCTTCATCGTGACCTTCCTTTGAACAATGCTTGCATGTTAATTTTTCTCTCTCTTTCTTGATGGAAGCATTCTTCTTCCCTTTTCCTTTGAACTTACCCTCTTTGTCTCCACCTTTAAATGGGTTTTTGTTGCCCTCTTGTGGAACATTTTTCCCTATTTCTTCTAGATGTGCTTCCTATACACAAACCTCATCTAAACTTGTAGGTTTAAACATGAGAATTGTATGTCTCAAATAGCTATGCAAAACCCCAATGTATTTCAGCAAAGTATCTTTAGATGACAAATCTACACCCAATATCAATGCTCTTCTACTAAACTATTGGGTATAACTTTGCACACTTTGACCCTTTAATTGCCTAAATTTTTGCCACTCCATGATACCTTTTTGCATGTATGTTAATGGATAAAATTTTATTCTCAATGCAACAACAAAATAATTCCAAGAGGATAAGACCTTACCATGTTTATTCATGTCCTGTTGTGTTTTAGCTTCCCACAAAATGAGTGTTGCACCTTTCAACCTTAATGAAGCAAGTTGAATCCTGGTCTCATCATCCTTAATCCTTTATATCCTGCAATACACTTCAAGCTAAAAAACCCAATTATCTAATATCTTAGCATTTACCTCTCCATTATACATAGGAAATTCAATTTTTATGTAAAGTTTTAACAGTAGGGTTTTACCATGTCCCTTTGGAGAATGTGGAGGTGTTTGTGAAGGGGTTGATGGAGAAGATGATGATGTAGAAGATGATGATGGTGAAGATGGTGGTGAGGATGGAGGTGAAGATAATGGTGGATTAAAAGGTGGTTTGTCACCATTCCCTCCATTCCCTTTTGGATTCTTTTCCCCATCTCCTCCAACTCCTTTTTGAAGGCTTTTCTCACTTTGGAGGATTGGAGCTCTCACCTTGCAATATTGTGTTTCTCTCTTCATATAGAAATTTAACCATTTGTGTCATGTAAGAATTTTTTTCTGAAATCCTTTTCATCCTATGATATATTTTCAGGCTCTCCTTCATCTTCCATGACTGTTGAAGCTTCAGGTGAAACTCAAGGTGAAATTTGTGGTGGAGATTGTGGTAATTTTTCTCTCCTTGTCCTTGACCTAACTTGAGGACTTGCAAACACAAGCTTTCCTTCTCCTATATTGAGCTTAAACCTTGTAAGCATCATAAACACTTGCAACAAAATTAAACCCTCAAAGAAACAAAGAACCAAATCTCTGATACCAAAATGATATATAATCAAAATCTTGAGAGCTTATGGTGAAATTTGCAAGTGAAATGATTAGGGTTTTTAAACACTTATGTGAATTTCATTAACACATTAATATGCTTTAAAACTTAGTTTTGTAGAAAATAAATAAGACATCAGTACCATAACAGTATACACTAGACAACAAATGATGAAGGAGTTCACCCCTCCTGGGATACATCACCTTGTCTAGCTTCCAATGTTGGGCCTCTACCATTGTTCCCAAAAATGTGTGTTTACATCAAGTTACAGTGCTCATATTTCTAAATAAATGTCTCCAATGGCTCCAAAACAATCAAAATCCCCTAGCTAGGCTTTTTCTACACTCAAAAAGGTCAAAAACTGATTGATATATGCTCCAATGAAGTTTTTTGCTAATTGTCCTACAATTCACACTTCTGTACAATATGTGCTACAATTTCCACCTTTCATAGCCATGTGGAGCGACAAATTCGACCTGCGCCAGTGAGATTCCCATCCACCAAGCACAATTTGTCAAATTGTTAATCACGCTCGATCGGCCTTTATCCAGCTAAAATTTCACAAGTGGCCTTGGATCTGAAGTTGAATTTGGAGCTCGTACAGTTTCCCACTGGTGGTGCTAACTCTGTGTTTGAATCGTGGTTTGAGCGTCGGTTTGATTGTGGTTGGGGTTAGAAAGAACCCTGCCTGAGGCAGGTTCCTATCCCCATTTGTTGATTTAACCCTGGAAATAAATTTGGCATATAAACTGGCTCTGACCATCGGAGCTAACCATCGCACCCAAACCACAATTGTTGGCACCCCAAAATGTATATAAAATATAATATAAAGTTTCGGTGCTGAATAAAGTATGGTCCAAAACTTTGTATTAACCTGCCAATATAACATATGGCATATAAACTTTGTTTAACATTTAATATCGCATATCATAAAGTTTTGGTCGGGGTTAACCCCTGACCCTTGTTGATGGACCGGGGTCTAGGGTTAACCCCGGTCCCCCCGCAGAATCTGAAAACATTAAACTTCAAATAGCGTCGTGACACTATGGTATAAGAAACATTGTAGCCGAGTTGGAAGAGGTATTGGCTGGCTTGTATGTGGTCCAGTGTTCGATTCCCGCAGGGATTTTCGACCTCCATACAAAATTTTGGACTAGTGAATGGAGGCCACCTGGCAGCCAGTGATTGGCCCATGTGGCACTCTGTCATTGGGCCAAAACAACAAAATAGAACCAATGAAAATGCACCATTCCAAAACCCATCAGTTGATGCCCAATGTCGACCACCCATTGGTCGATGGAGAACCTAGTCAACCTCCCAAGTAATGGCCCAGTCAGCGTACAGACTGCTAACTGGGCATCCCTGCAACCCAAATTTCATTTTTTTAGCCTTTTCCAAAAACAAACAAAACGCAATCTTGAGAGCATCTGATTTCAAATTTGAGTCAGACGATTTGGATTGGATTCTGGGCGACGAGATCTACGCTTTGGCTCTGGTTTCGATCCAATCCAAGCACTTTGAATTTTGATCACTTTCTTCATCCATTGGATTAGTAATGATTCCCAATAAACCATATAGGATTGATACAACTCTCATATATATCTCTCAAAGTATGCTTGACTCATGACTATACGACCAACATCGCTCAATGATAAAATCAACAAGATACAAGGCTATATCTCACACTTTAGGGTGCAAATATGGATGAAACAATATGATTTTCTACAATGCATGCCAAATATCATGGTTCACCTCTATGCATGACCAATACAACACTGAGATAATATCATCCACAAGCCCATACACAGTTGTCACAATTGGTACTCAATTGTACATAAAAGTCCTCTCTTCAATGCATGCCTAATACAATGACATAATGCAAGTACTTGGCATATGTGAGAAAAAATATGTATTATACATAGCAGTGATATAATCATAATACATATCACATGAAAACATGTGTCAACCTCTACAATCATCAACCATATACTAATATGTCAACAGCAGCAATCAATAATACATGGCAATGCTCAGTGGCCTAATAGTAGCATATATCAACAACATAATGAAGGCTCTTTTCAACATGAAAACCCTCATATTAGTAGCAACAATAATCAACAACATAACACAATGATAAACACTATATATCATCCCTCTGTGTAAAACATGGTAGAAAAAACAACCGCCATATGGAGCATAAACCTTTGCAAGATAATTTGATCTAGTAGCAGCAACATAAATATAATGATGTAATGGTGGCAGCACTACATATCACTTTATCAATCCGCCTCATAAATATATGCATCATATACCAAATGGAATTCAATAAACACGAGGCCATACTTCTACACAAATACAAACTATATCACTAGACAACAGATGAGGAAGCAACAAGAATATCTCTAGTACCAAATGAGTCAATACATCAATATAATCTCCATGAAAAATCTTCAACGACAATGATAAGTGTCAAAGAAAATAATGTGTCAAATGAGCAACAAAAAACCACCATGATATGTATGGAAACAACAACACATCATAGATCCATCATGATCAGCTGCTAATTCCTCGACATATTGGTCACAAAAATCAATCATAGGAACAATGCAAATTATTACATCCAATAGCACTATGACATTTGTTCTCCATAGAAAGAACATGAGCTTTCCAATCTCACACTCACTAACAACATAATAACTCTCTCCTATAACAATGAAAATTATACATGTCATATCATGAGCTCAAATAACCATCAACCTAAATACATACTTCTTCCTCAATCTAATACCAAACAATTGTATAATAACTCATATAAAATTATGAGGCAATACATAAACCGTGCAAACCCAAGACACATACTCCTACAACAACCAATGTCATATAAACAAATAGCATGAGAAACATAGTAAGCTCCTCCAAATAATATATTCTTCCTCTTCTGCTAGCAATGAACCATGATTCCATCAACAAACCATTAAATAGTAGAAGCATATGAGATGCTCCCCCTAGACATGTGACATCTCCATATAATCTCCAAATATTGGTAAGATCTCTTCCAAAAATATTTGTGCTCATACTTACATTACACGTCTTCTATCAAAACCCTGGTCATAATAGCCTCAACAATTCCAACATTAGTAGCATAAATCTTGCAACATGTAATCAACAACAGAAAGAATTGGCATCAATAAATCTTAGTTGCATACATCAAAACAAATCCTCATGGTTGAAACAGTAAATATCATTGTTGAAGACAAAGATAAACCAGTTACATAACCTTGCATAGCACTTCATGAGCTCATGCACCTCCTCAAAAAGCAATTTTTTTCACAAGCACTAGTCATGCTATGGTGGCACCTTCAATGATTCTACATGCAATATCATGATGTGCCACATGCTCCTCCTAAGGCCATGTGAGCCTCAAATTCTCTTTGTAGACTCTTGATGCTCCTTTTTCCTCCAAACTTTGAGTGGTTTACCTCTAGCATGCAAATGTCTTTTTGTCTTCCTATTTGTCCTAGTTTGCATGATATTTTCTCTTTTACAACACGGCATTAAGGATATTGTTAGCTTTCAATATTTAGCCATATGGACAAGAATGTCACGTACATGGCAACTAATTTTCCCAAAGAACAGGGTAAAGGGCTCATATATCCTAATATTCCTTCTATTCCTCTTTGCATAAGACCTGCATTCAACAACCTTGTGGCTGAAATCATTGCATCAGTAGCAGTAACCAGAAAATAGATTGTTATACCTAATTGTTGTTGAACTTTATGAACAGGACAATCCTTTGTGGTGGTTTTCTTGATAGAGCCTTCTATCCAATTGTTTATTTTGTTGCATGCTTCTAAAAAAATTTGTAATATGTCCAATCTTCTCACAATTGAAGCATCTCACAACTCCAAAGGGTGAAAATGATCTTCTAGGTGCTTTTCTTAGCATAACCTTTGGCTTGTCTTCCTTAAGCTCCTTCTTTGATTGTTGGCTCTTTTGATGGCTTTATTTCTTGCATGTTTTGCTACTGTTGTTATCTATTTCACTTTTAGTGACAACTAAGTTGGTTTCTCCTTTGTGCAAGTTGAGATATGATTTGACAGATGTAGAATTTTGACTACTCTTCAATTGAGTGTTTTTCTTCTCTTAATATCTCTTTAACGACACCACCTTAGACTCTAATCTCTCATATTAATCCTCCTTTTCTCTGTATTTCTTCCTCATTCCCTCTTCAACTCGCCTTCCTTATTTTAGTTGAGTTTTTCATCTAATGATTTCTTCTTTGAAAGAACATTCCTTCTCATAAAAAATTTGAATAATTTTTATAATTCTTTATTTTTTGCTGATAGTTGCTCTATTTTCGTCAATGGTAAACTAATTTGGGTTTGATATTTAATTTATTTCTCCTTCTCTTCATCATTTATCCATATTTCTATTCCATGCAGTGCATGCAATCTATCCTATACCTCTCTTGTAGTATTAAGATTTGCGATTTTCTTAATATCTCGATCGTGAAGATTATGATGCATTATACATTTGGATTGTGCATCCAATAGTTGATCTTGTTGTGAAAAGTGTTTACCATCCTAGCCATTTATCACCATCTTCCAAAATTCAATTCCTCAAGCAAAGATCTTTGACTTTACCTTCTCTCTCCTTGCTCAAAAATTTATGGCATTGAGTCATGGAGCATCTTGATAAACCATGATTCACCAATATCCACTTTCCAACGATTAAGATACAACAAAGGCACCTACTCTAATGATACTTATTAGAATATTATATCACTACTGAGAGGGGGGTGAATAAGTAGCAATGGAATTCATAAAGTGTGTGTGTGTGTGTGTGTGTGTGTATATATATATATATATATATATATATATATATATATATATATATATATATATATATATATTAAACGATCAATAACTAAACATATGAGCAGTAATATGAACATGAAACTACATCAAGAATCATCACATAAAATCCATGTAACATAAAACAATCATGCACAAGAAGACACAAGAATATGGTGGAAACCCTTAAGGGGAGAAAAACCACCCTAATACTTGTGCTACTCTATATTTTCTATTATTTTTCAAGAAAATATTTACATATATTAGTCGGCCACTGTCAGCTATGAGACACGACTCCAACTACAGTTTGTTGGCACCACCAACCAGAAAGCCCCAACATTTTTTCAACGACTTGTTGGCCACTATAAACAAGAAGTCATACTCAAATAATGGAAAGCAACTACTTGCGAGAGGACCCAACCTCCTCAGCCGCTATATGGACCTCGTTTGAAATTTTTCAGACTAGGCCCAATGGTCTACTCAACACGAACATTATAGCAACATCTCCATTATGCAATCAAATTCTATCTCAAAAATAATCCACACATCCATGGATCTCAATACAAAAAAAATCAACATGCAATAATCTAAACCATGTGTTTTATCTTCTACTACCCCTATCATCTCAATGGCATGCTACCATTGTTAATTATATCTATTCATTCTCTACACTAAAAATATCTAATTTACAACTGATATATGATGTTTGAATAATTTTGAAATTTTGCACAGTCTGCTACAACCACTGAAATTTGAAAATTCTCTCCTTCGTTCACCATATGCACACTCTCTCTCACACACCAAAGGAACCAACCAAATAACCTCATAGCATCCTCCTATTTGTAATTTTCTAAGATAGTCAACTCATTAAATGCATCAAGTAGTGGAGCACCTAGTAGTTCTTTTTGCATCATATAATTTTTTTGGATCAATCTCCTTGACTTGTTCTTACCACTGAATTCATTTAATGAGGAATATTCCCACTTTAATCACTTTCTAGAATTTAGTTAACCTTTTTCTAACTTTATCATGAATAACACCATCGAAACAACTAATAAAACATTTGAAATGCATGCATAATCTAGAGAAAATCATTGAATAGATCATAGCGCACCTGCACTGTCAGCGTAGTTAATGCCTCAATACCTTCACTGCCTTGATTTCTTTGCCTTTTTGCAGCTCTTCTTCATGAAGATGCTTGATACACCGAGAAACCCTTCCCCGTGACTTTGTAACACCATGACACACACCAACAACCTTCAAATATCATGCTTATAACTCAGTACAAAACATAGACTTCATGAGTGCATGAACAACATCAAGTGGCGTCAAACATGTACCTCATATTCATAAGTGAGCTTGATACATCATGAAAACCTTCCATAAGCCATATGACAACATGGAAACCTTCATAAATACATATTTAGGACTCACATATACATGGCATACATGAGGTGACATCATGGCAACACCAACATGTAAACAAGTGGGACCATGAAAGGAATGATTATAATGGTTATCCCAAGTAGTTTCTTGTTGTGTAGAAGAAACCACACAAATTTTTTTTATTTTTTTGGAAGACATTTCAATTTCTATAGTTTCCTCCCCCATTAGGGATCAAAAGGATTTGATTTTCCTCAGCAAGGTAGATGTAACCACATTTTGAAGAGTGTCTCCCAAAGGGATTAGGGGCTCTAATAAGTTGATCTCACTAGTCTATGAGGGAAACAAATGAAGGTTTTATGGCACATATATAATTTTTCCAAGCCATAATGTGATCCCCTTCCAACTAGAAGAATGAAAAATAAAATTAGTGTTGTTGACCATGTATGTAATCCATGTTGGAGATATGGTTGAGAAAGATGAACTCTTCTCTATTTAGCATTTGAGTTAATTGACCAAGTAGAATGTCATTATATTCGTTTCCTATTCAAGTATATTTCTCAATAAGGACCTTTGAACCATCTCTAACCTTCCATCATAAACCTTGACCAATGAGAGAGAAAGCCTAAATAATGGTCATTGGAAAGTTTTGCTACTAGTAACACCCCTTTTATTTTTTGAATTAAAACTACAAATTAATTGAAATTGTGGCCTTCATCGGTATATCATAACAGAACATATTTATGATTTATTATTATATTTTAAATTTTTCAATAAAAAATATATTAAAAAAATAAAAATAAAAATTTCTAAAGAAAAAACACAATTTTTTAGAGGAAAAAAAAAACTATCTTTTTTAGCGAAAAACATTGCTTTTGGAAAGAAAAAAAAGCATAAAAAATAAAAATATAAAATTAGGGATAGGGTGCAATGCATGGAATTATCCCTTCCCCCTTTTCCACCCTTGTGTCGACTCAATTCCCCTTCCTCGCCCTCCTCTTGCCTTGTGAAATGTGTTGCTCCTTAGATTTGGAGGTTCTTTGCTAGTTGTGGCGTTCCATGGATTGGGTGGGGGGTGAGAGTTGTGGAGATGGGGAGTTGGCTGGGTGTGGTGGGTGGGACAAGGAGAGGAGAAATATTGGGAATTTCCCCCCACCTCATTTGAATTTTTTTAATATATTTTTATTTTCTTTTTAGTTTTTTATATTTGATTTGTAATGTTTTATTTTATTTTATATGTTGTTAATTTTTTTTAATTATTTTATTTTAATTATTTTTTGAATTTCTAAAAATCAATCTTGTTTTTAATTTTTAATTTTATAAAAAAGTTATTATGCAATATTAAAAAAAAAAAAAAAAAAAATTCCTATTTTTCTTTCCTATAGATAAAAAATAGTAAAATGTGTTGTTGTTTATTTTATTTTATTTATTTATTCATTTATTTTTATTTGAAAGTTTTTTTATAAATAAATTTATTTGCATTTTTCCCTGATGCACGTGAGAAACATAGCAATCAACCCAACGTGTCGATTGTTATCACTCTCCCCAACTTCCTAAGGCTGACAGTAAGATTGGAGAAAGGTAACCATAGACCAAATTTAGGTCAGGTAGCTAGCCCTACCCCAAACAGAGAGGGATCTCTCTTTGTCACTTTAAACAGTCAAATGAATGGGTGTGTATCACAAGATTTTAGGCTAGATATGTAAGCTTCAATGAGTATAATTTGTTTGATATTTTGAATGCTGGATAGGAAAGTCAGTGAAAATACTGTAAATGAGGTTTTTAAGGTT
The DNA here is from genome assembly GCA_034641835.2 of Pinus albicaulis. Lineage (NCBI taxonomy): Eukaryota > Viridiplantae > Streptophyta > Pinopsida > Pinales > Pinaceae > Pinus > Pinus albicaulis. The sequence goes on from JAXQQM020078202.1 coordinate 13,760, forward strand.
TGAATTTAGAGGTTAACCCACAGAGAGTATGTGAGGAGAGGTAGGTAGTTTGGAAACATATTAATCAGTCATGGAGTATAGGATGAAGATGGAATAAGGTTTGAGTGAGCACTGGAAGTGAGTTTATTCAATAAATAAGCAAATGAACATAATATTGAAAATATTGCATAAAACAGAGCATGCATAGCATGAATTCTGCTTTCAAACTCACAAGATAGACATGTATGAAGAAATAGGCATGGAATTAAGCATAATATAATAAGAAAACATGAGAAACACAGATGTTTTGAATCATACCACAAGTATCTCGCAATATTTCCTGCAAATTGCCTTTGATTTCATTTCACAAACTGGTTACAAGAGCTCCACCGCAAAATATGAGACTATCCAGCCCCAAAAATGACAAAGGAGAATCTAATTATATAAAATATAGACCATGACTCCTCACCAAGTCGAAATCCCATCCAAAATGGGTCATAAATGCAAAAGATGAGTCATTTCCTAGTTTCTAGGGAGGTTAGAAACCATTCCCTGAAATTTAGCAACAAACTAGGAGTGTGTGTCCCTTACATTAATTACACATTCCATCATAATAGGAAGAAAAAACCAACCTAATAAATCTAATGACAACTCATAGCCTTGAATTTGTGACCATTTCTGAGCTTTACAGCTATACTGAAGGAATCCAATGCTGATCTCTGACAATTCTGACTGAAGAAATTAAAAATAAATTACAAAAGTTTAACAGAACTTTGGAGGCACTTTGAGAATTCCAAATTTACTTTTGAAAAAATGGTCAAATATCACTGTGTTTCTAGTTTCCAGTTAATCTTTAATTTTTCAAAATGGACCACGGGAAGGCCTTCAAAAATCCATTCTCCCAGGGACTCTCAAAAGCGTAACAGAGAGTCCAAAAAGGAGGGAGAAACATGAAAAATAGGTGGTATTTTTGCTTTTTCTCCCAAATTGCAGCTTGTCATGCCAGGGGGGTTATTGATATATGATGTACTAATCAAAATAAATCCATCCATGTAAATAAATCGCCATTTGGCTGCCTCCAAATCAAAAAGTCATGTGTCTGTTACCCTTTTGCAAAGAGAAATTTCCAGAATTCTGCCAAAAATCATGAAAAATACCAAAATTGCTCCAAAGCCTTAAAAATTGGTTCTTTGACACCTAAAAGAGATAGGATATATAGCCAATGAAGCTTCAGCCAATAAATCCAATCTTTCCTTCTCCTTGAGCTTCATTTGCGCCTCTTTAAGCCTCTTTTTGACTTGTTTCAGCCTTACTTGAGAAATGGTATCCCTAGTACGATAATGGATTCTCATGTGCCTTTGCAGCTTGTTATCCCTTTTAGCCTTCTTCAGTAACTTCTCCAGATGTTCATTAACTCTTAATATCCAAATTTATTTATCCTCGTTGATCTCCATGGCAATGATCTCATCAAATTTTAACTCTTTAGATTGATGAATTTGTTGTTTCTCTTGCTCCAATGCCTTTTTTAGGCCTCTTTTTCTTGGTCTTTTGCATGTACTTCAGCCTCTATCTCATGAACTTGGTCAAAAATTAAAATATTCTTGCCTTTTTCTCTGTTTTCCTCCATCTCTTATTTGCATTTACTTTGGAGGAGTTGATTCATTTGCAATTGAAAATTTTCTCGCTCAAGGAAAGTAATCCGGGATTGGGAAATGGAGAAGGCCTCTTTCAATTCTGATATCTCTTTATCATTATCTTTGATGATGTCTTCAACTAATCTGACCTCCTCATTTTCTGATACTTCAGGCTCCATTGGCACTGACTCATAATGCTGATGCAAAAGAGGTTTCTCCTTTATCTGACATTGCTCCTCATGGGTGTCAAGTGTAAGAAATCTTCTAGTAGACTAAGGCACAAAAACTTGCCTCCTGCCTCTCTCATATGTGTTAGCAAATCCCACGACCCTATGGACATCTAAAATATGAATAGGAATGCTTGAAGAACCAATCTCCATTGGTTGTGGTGATGATGTAATAGGTAAGACGGAAAGCGTTGTTGATAACCTCTCCAAGAAGTCTTCCCATGTCATGTTTATGGAGGACAAGTGATGTAGCACAATAAACTTGATAAGGCCATGATGAAAGAGACTACTGTGATAATATTTTCTTTTGCTCTGAACCTTCTCAGCCATCTTAATCAAACTCTTGTATAAATAATGAGGTAAATCAAGTGTTTTGACTCTGGTAAAATGCATCAAAAGCCTGATGTGATACTTGTATAGCCTGGAGAATCTTCCTTCGCATGTAAATTACTTCATTATAAACATCATTAGAGGAGCATACTTGTTTCTAAGGTTTCTAAAAGGAAAAATAAATTATGGATCATCTCTAGCATGAGGCTTTAGAAACTGCTTGTAGTTTTCAATGTCAAGATCCATACCCTTGAACCACTTCTCTCCCTGAGAAGGAATACCTGTGCTTGAAGACATTAGTTCAGGTGATAAACTGATCTCCATACTAGCAAGAGTGACCTTTCCCATATTGTAGTTGGTTGCAAAAATAAAGGACAATTAAAGATGATACCCTCCTCCCATTAGTCTTTCACAAAATTCTAAGCAGTGAGTTCTCTGAAAGCATCTTCTGGCCAATGGTGAAGCATTAATCTCGTGCATGGTGAATGGCTCAATTCTAAGATGGTGCCCTCCTTTGAAGCTCTTCTTGTCACTTTCCATGGTGTTGGTCACTGCAATGATGAAAACTCTAGGATGTCAATGAAATGAGTGGATGAGAATTGAAATTTGGAAAACATGGTGTATGAAGGTGTGAGTTTGGTGGATGAAATGGAGGGCCTTGAAGCTGAGAAAAAATCTAGAAAAAATTGAGTGACTAGTTTTGTGTGTAATCATCAAGTTGAAGGTGGAATGAAGGTGAATTGATGAGTGTAAGGCATCAAAATGTCTAAAACACATGAAATTCCCAAATTTGACTATGAGAATGGCCTGTGCAACAGTAGGACAAGTTTGTGAGGTCAAAAAGGGGTGATGGGGTTAACTAAAAATTTTGATAAAATATCAGTGAGTAGGATGGTGTCTTGTCTCTATAATGAAGGTGAAGTGAAGGCAAATGGATGAGTGGAAGTCATTCAAATCCTCAAAACACAGTCATTTCCCAATTTTGTATGTGAGAATAAACTAGTGAAGAAATGTTTTGATTTTTTAGGGTTATGGAGCTGGATAAAAATTTTGATAAAGCTTGAGAAGATATACTAACACTTTAGCTCCACAATGCAAGTGGAATGGATGAAAATGGGTAATTCTAAGTCCCTAAAAACCCTAAAACACAGTCTTGTATGTTTTCATTGTTTTCACTCTTCTCACTGTGTAAAAATAGCTTTAGATTAGGATTTTATTTTTGTTGACATGTTATGAGGGTGATGTGGTAGGAATGTAGATGAGAATAGGAGTGTATGAGTGAAATAAGGTAGGGTTTTTATGATAGGGTTAGGGTTTGGGTTGAATAGGTTAGGGTTTCGACTAAAAAAAAAAAAAAAAGTGGAAAGTAGAGAGATGAAGAAGGGTTTTAATGTCATGGAATGACTAAAGAAATGTGAAAATTGTGACCAAAAAAAGCTTGAGGAATTTTCTTACCTTGTGGAGAAGCCACACCAAGAGATGAGGTCGAAAGTTGGAGGTTTCGGGCTTCAATTAAATTTGGAGGCTACCACAGAAGCGTAACAAAAATTTACTCCAATCACAGGAGCATAACAACGCTCTTCTCTTACTCACAGGAGCGTAACAGAACTTTTTTACATTGTCTAGAAGCATAAGAGCATGTTTCCCTCACCCAATAGGAGCCTAACACGGATTTTACGTCAATCACAAGAGCGTAACAAGTTATTTTTTACTCCTAGAAGCATAACACGGATTTTCTAACTTTACAGGAGTGCAACAACGTGTTTCCTAGCCAAGATAGAAATGTAACAAAGGAGTTTTTTCTCGCACAACAGAAAGGTAACAATGCATTTCTACTTGCCACAAAAACGTAACAAAGGAGTCTGGTTAGTGATAAAACAAGCCCAGAAGGGTAACAAATGAAATTTCAATGCTAGGTTTTGGAGTTTGTAACACCTTAGAGGGAAAATGAGGAAGAAAGGTACTCACACACATATCAAAAGGTAACAATGAATGGAAATGTTGTATGTTTGTGCCTTTTATAAGCTAGTGAAAAGACCTTTACCCTTTCACATGATATTACCGTGACCTTTTTAACTTTTTTCACTTTGACAACAACATGTTACCCCTTCAAATGATATGAGAATTAATAATGAATTTTCTTCACTTGGGCACTTTAAATCTACTTGGGACTCCTTTGAAACTTTTTCTGAACTTGATAGATGACAGGCCAGATTTCCAAACTATAATGAGGAAAACATTTTTTAACACTTAAGGAAAGGGATTTTGTATTTTGAATAATATGAGAGGATAGAGTTAACCTCTTTTTCATTCCCTGACATTTGAGATGACCTTCATAGGCTTTTAAAATGAGACTTTGAGACAAATTTTCACCTTTTCATGAGACAGTGAGACTGCTTTTGAAGACGTTTGAAATTTCACATTGGACATGACTTTTTAAAATAGATAAGATGTATTTGAAGCTTGAAATGAAACTCTTCTGCATTTGACTAGTTCAGTAGGTCAAAATGACCTCCCTTGGAGCTCTGACAGTGGATGATGACTTTTTTTATCCTTTAAAAGTGACAATGAGACAATGAAACTATATTTCATGAAACAATGAGACAGATATGAGATATTTTAAAAAATTTCAAACTTGAGCCATATGAAACAAGAGAAATGGCTTTATTTGAACTTCATAAACATGTTTTCTCCTTAACTAGGGCTTTATGGATTAAGTGGAGGGTCACTGCCTTATTTTAGTGAAAATTTGATGATTTTTCCAAAGGCAGGGTTGAACCTAGACTTAACCCAAATGAAATGAAATGACATAACCCTAGACCTATTGAAAGATGATGATGGAGATGGTGACCTTGAACCTAATGATGGTGATGACCTTGAAAATGATGATGATAAATGAAATCAAGGAGCAGCATACATGGTTTAGCCTTTCTTCAGTGACCAAAAATATTTCTGAGAACTAGTTTGAAAAAGTAAAAAATTTGACCTATGACCTAATGGAAAACAACTAAAAGAGTTATTTGATCACTGACATACCTAGGCTAACATTGGCTCCAGTTGGGGATGGCATCTCCTTCAGTAGGTGCCAAGAACACCGTAGATTAGGTAGCCTTACCATTGGGCGATGGAGTCAAACTGGACTTTGAAAAACTTGAACAAACTAGAAACTTTCACTAAAAAAAACTGACTTGACTCTGAATTGACAATTGACTGAAACCTTTTAACTTTTTGAAAGAAAACATGAGTTTTTTGTCGAAGTCTCATAGCCTTCTCCTTGGTCTTCAAACTTCTGCAACAACTTCCTTATTTGTTGGGACATCAAATTTAAAATGATATGTACAATGACAGTGAACTTCTTCTTCAATGATCAAGTTAGATAGTGTTTGAGGAACCTACCATTGATTGGTTCTCCCAACACTTCTTGCCCTTCAAGATCCTCAAGTAGAAATGCTTTCTTTTCATTGAATGTAGTGATCTTGTAAGGTCATTTCCATAGATTGTCGAACTTCCCATGCTTATTCTTGTGTTCATCTTGGACATCCCAGCGAAGAACAACATCCCCAAGCCCGAAATCATCTGCTTTGGTCTTCCTATCAAAATATTTTTTAATTTTCTCATGAAGCTTTGAAGTATGACTGAAAACTTTGTCTCTTGACTGTTGTAGATGGATCATTTGGTTGATTCTTCGTTTAATTTCATTAGGATAATTGTCAATCTATTGCAGAATTTTCATCACTGGTACAACTAGAGAAGAAGGGAACATCGTGTCAACACCATAGACAAGCTGGAAAGGTGACATGTTGATTGATCTCTTAGTGATAACTCTATCTGCCCATAGATCATTGGTGAGTTTCTTGTGCCAATTCCTCTTGTTTTCTTGCAACATCTTTTTTATTATTTTCACCAAATATTTATTTGACGATCTAGCAAGCTCGTTGCCCTGAGGATAGTATATCGTTGAATTTCCAAGCCCAATGTGATACTTGTCACAAAATTCAAGCATCTTCTTAGACTTGAAGGCTGCTGCATTATCAGTAATAATCTTGTATGGACAACCAAAACGAGACAGAATATTGTTCTCAAGAAACTGAATGATAACAGTGTTGGTAGCTTGCCTCGTGGGGATGGCTTCAATCAATTTGGTGAAATAATCTGTAGTAGTGAGAATTCATTTGTGTTGATTTGACGATGGAGAATGACTCTCGCCCATGAATTCAATTCCCCACTATTGGAATGGCACTTGCACTTCAATTGGTTTTAGAGATAATGGCAAGAGATTCCTCTTACCCTAAAATATTTGGCATTCATGACAACTCATGACTGTTTTGTAAATATCAAAAAATAATCTTGGCCAATAGAAGCCCGCCCTCATGATCTTATTAGTTGTAGTATTCCAATAAAGATAACTGCCACAGTCACCTTTATGAAAATTTGTCATGACTTTTTCAACTTCTCCTTCGACCAAACAATTCATCAATACTCCACCTGGATCTTTCTAATATAAGACACCATTAAGAATATAGTACTCAAAAGCTTTTAAATTTAAATCTCTAGCTTTACTACTTGGAAAACTGGGAGGAGGATTCAAATGTTACAAAACACGTACTATATCAGCATACCAAGGCAATAAAGAGAAGATTTCAGCTACCTCAGGTAATGTTTCAGCATCTTGTTCTTCAAATAATGCAACAATGAAATTGATGTCCAAGGCATGAATATTTGAATATGCCATGAGCTTCGCCAGGCCCTGTCTTTTGATCATATTTGTGGGCTTTATCTCTAAATCATACTCTAACATCGCAACAATCCATTTACCTCACCGCCCTTCAGGATAATTCTGTGTAAGCACATCTTAGACAGCAGAGTTTGGAACATATGAAATGACATGAGAATGTAAAATGTAGACCCGGAAGTCCTTCAATGCTTTGACTAATGCCAAGGCCTATTTCTCAATGATGTTACACTTCAAGGAGGTGTCTCTTATGGTTCTACTAAATAATGCGATGGGCTACTCTGTGTTCTATTTTTTCTTTTGCATGAGGACATTAGCAAGAGTATGCTTTGAGGCAAATGAAAAAATGATAAAATCAAGTGTATAATCTAGACTAATAAGGATAGAAGCATGAGACAAAGACAACTTGACTTGATTGAATGATTTTTTCGCCTCTTCAGACTACTTTACTTCCCTATATTTCTTCAGCATGTCAGTAATCTGCCTTAAGTGTTCAACAATATTGGGAACAAACCTTCTCAAAAAATTGATTTTGCCATTAAATGACTGAATTTCAATTTTGCTCCTAGGATAGTCCAAAGTTTTAATTGATTCAATTATTGAAGGATCTATCCTAATTCCATCTTTTGATATGATATGGCCCAGTATTTTACCTTCCTCCATAATGAAAATACTCTTCTTTGGGTTCAGGGATATGCCAAACTTTCTGCATCTCTAGAAGATTGATTTCAAGTGTTGCAAGTGTTTCTCATCTGTTTTGAAAAAAACAGTGATATCATCAAGATAAATGGCCAAAAAGACGTCCCTTTCATTAGTGAAATCAACGTCCATTTCTCGTTGAAAAGTAGCCACTGCATTATTCAATCCGAAGGGCATTTTGGCGTACATGAAAGTACCTTAAGGTGTTGTGAAGTTTGTCTTCTCTTAATCATCTGGCTAAACAAGAATCTGATTATAATCGGAGTATCCGTCCAGTAATGAAAGTCTAGAATATCCAACTACCCTTTTTATAATATGGTCCATCTTCGGTAGTAGGTAATTTTCCTTCAATGACACTTTGTTCATGTCTTATTTCTTACTGGTACTAGATTAGACATCCAATTTGAAAAGCGAAGAGGCAATGATACCAACAGTGAATAATCTATTTACCTTCTTCTGGATTGAGGGCAGCAACTTGGGATTCATTCTTCTTAGCTTCTGAAGGAAAGGTTTCTGATCCGGCTTCAAGGGGATGGTATGTTGAATTATGCTCTTGTAATTTAATTTTAGATCAGAGTATTCCCAAGAAAATACATCAACAAATTGAGACATAATCTCTACATATTTACCTTTCATTTCTTCACTCAAATATTTTGACATTTTTACCATTTTTGGCTTTTCCGGAGTGCCAAGATTCAAATCTTCCACTCCCACTTATGTTGGTAACATGGTCGGTTTGCGTGCAACATCATCTTGATCAAAAATCTCTTCCAAAGGTACCAACCCTCTTGGAATGGTGTTATCTTTCAGCTAAAGCACTTGCATCTCTGCTGCATGGATTTCTTATTCGTCTTCATAGCACTGGTTGTCCATTTGAGAATTTACAAACTCTTCTTTTGTCTGCAAGAAGTTGTTGATATGTTTATCATCTTGAAAGGCTTGCTAATACTGAACATTATTTGGGACAGCAAGGCAGTATTTTACATTTATCTCATACTTCTTATTATGATACAATGGAATTTTGAACATGTTGGCCGAAGTGGCTAGAGAATCAGCAATAACATTGTTGTCTCTTGGAATCAAAGATAAAGTGTACTCAGAAAATGTCTTGAGAATGTCTAGCACTGCGTTCCGGTAAGCTCACAACCTTGGATGCTTGGCATAGTATTCCCCTTTGACTTTCTTTATCACTAACTTGGAGTCGCCATATACAGAAATCTTCTTTGCACCCATCTTCTTGAGAATTTTCAGACTGGCTATCAAAGCCTCATACTTAGCTTCATTGATTGAACATTCAAAGGCCAGATTGTAGGAGGACATTCAAAAATTGGGAGGGATGTTTAATGATAGATTTACAGGGTTTTGAATCCACACTCCAATTCCGGCCCCTTCTTTGCCCAAGGCTCCATCGAAGTCCATAGTCCAAAAACTACTTTCCTCATCCGAAAACTGCAAATCAGATGACTGAACTTTGCTTAGTGTTTGAGAGACCTATGTTGTACCAAAAAATTCTAATTATTTCACTGCTTCATTACTTTTTTGAGGTGATAGACTCAACTCCAAACCATTTGGAACTTTTCTAAAAATTTATGCATTTGCCAATTCTAAAATAGAATTTGAAAATTCAGAATTTTATACAATTTCTTCAATCAAATCTTCGAAAGAAGTTGAACATTCATCAATTAACAAGATAAAGGACTCTAAATATGTATGAACAACATGTATATGATGATTATTTTTCTTTTCTTGTCTTCTAATCATGTACTTCATCTTGATTTCTCGGTATAGTTTCCTTATTTGTCCAAAGATGAGAATGGTAGCATAAGAAAAATCAACTTGTAAGGTACCTATAAGCTTCGTTCCCCATGACCGAAAAAGTAGCATTACATATATGGGTGGGATATCAGCCACAACAACGTCCATGAGGACATTCTTGGCTAGGATTTTCTCTAACGACACCACTAGGTCCTTGATGAGGCAGAGACATTTCACCCTCCCTGAATCAAATGAGTAAAGATCATGATACGGTCTTGTGATGTCCAGTCCTAATTTTTCCATAATGGCCTTGGGAATGAGGTTTTGGGAGGCTGTAGAATCAAGCATGGTGTTATGAAAGATGAAGTAATGAATTTTGAGGCTTAGGTAAAATGGAGGGACTTCACTATCTTCTAAATCACCATCAACAACAAGACCAAAAAGAAGCTCAGGATGATCATCACTCACATTAACCATGTATGACATTTGATCAACTAGAAGAAACTTAGCAACTTGAAATTTGTACTGATCATTCTTAACTATTTCAGTTAGAGGAATGGAGACTTTCAACCTGGCAATTTCATTTTCAAGAGAAAAAAGAGCGTAATGCTTTTCTACCTCTTTCAATGATGCATATTTTTTTCTCGGGCTGATCTTTGTGTGAAGAATTTTTTTTATATCCTCCTTATTGGACTTATTTATCTTTCCTTTTACCGTTGGAAAAAGCTTTGTTTCCTTTAACATGATTAGGAACAATAGGTCCCTTGTATTTACTTTGATTCGGGGCAGTAACTTATTTATGATGAGCATATACTTGAGCGTTTTATTTTTTCTGATTAGAGGTTATAGGAACATGACTATTCCTAAAGCCATACTGCCTCTACTCTTGAGAAAGAGAATTCCAATATCCCCTCTGATAATCTTCCGTGCGCACTAATAATATGTCATCATTTGACAAAACAAATTGCTGATCATCCGGTGCACAAGTTTTTGCAGAAAATTGATCTTCTTTAATGAGGAAAATAGGTTGTTGATTTTCCTCAAATAAATGGTTCTCGCCAGAAATTTATTCCTCATTATATTCATTAGGGCCTTCAGTATAATTCTGCTGAAATGGAGTGTGAATCTGCTGCTGACTTTGTGGATCCTGATCCGTCTGTTCCCTTTGCTTGATCTTATATTGGAGCTACTGATTTTGACCCCTGAAATTGGGATTTCTAATGGAGGGTTCAACTTGTCATTCAAAGATGGACATTTTATCCATAATCTTCTCCATGGTCTTGATCAAGTCATCTAATTTGCCTTTTGATGAAGTGGACATTTCTTCTTTGATAGTGACTCTTTTTTCTGTCTTGATTTTAGATTTCTTGATGATCAAATTGGCTTCCACGCTCACTGCATTTCTCTGCATTTCTTCAAGAGTTGATGGGTTTCTTTCCCTCAACTGATAGGCCATGCCAGGATCAAAACCATCAGGATAATGAAGTAAAGCAATGCTTGGAGGAGGCTTAATATTCTCTGTAACTGAATCATATATTTTGTTGAATCTAGCTATAAAGTCTTGGACAAACTCATTGGGATTCCTTTTTAAGGCATTATACTCAGCTAGGATCTGCAATGGATTTTTCTTCTCTTCCCATCTCACCATAAAAAATCAACTAGCTGTTGTGAGGTACTAATTGAACCGGTTGTGAGTGAGCGAAACCATTTCTTTACCTCTCTGGAGAAACTTTGTGCAATGATGCGCATCTTGGCATCGTCATTGTCGATCTATTCAAGATCTATGAATTCAGTCACTTTGGCAACATGCTGATAGGCTGTAACCTTTGATGTTCCATTGAAAAGAGGAAGCCTCTGACCATAATTCTAAGGTAGTGGAGTAAGCTGAAGTGGTAGATTCATCGGAGAAAATATGGCCATGAATAATGGAGGAGGTGATGATGGAGTGAAAACTTGCAGAGGTAATGACACAATGAAAGGAGGGATTGATGATGTAACTATATAAGAAGGTGATATGATAGATGGAGTAAAGGTTTGCTGCTGATATTGAAAATAGGCCTTGTCCAGAGTTTCTTGAAATTTGTTTACCAAATCTTTGAGTTTATGAAAATTAGACGAGACTTGACTATCGATTTCATAAAATCGAAAGGATGAAAGGTGGCTTCTGAAATGAAAGTTTCAGACTTGGTTCTAAACAAATATTTTTCAGATTCTGGACTATGGATCAAATATTCTAGAAAAAATATCGTAGGTAGAGAATTTGATTTGAAAAGTGGAGGAACAACTCTTCCAACCTTCCGAAACTTGGTATTATGTTTTCTAAAAATAATTTCAGGATCATACACAATTAGTGAGGGATTTGGGTCTGGATTTGACCTGGTATGTCTTTTAGGAGCCAACTTAAGATAGGAATTTTAGACTTTGGCTCAGAATTTAGAATTCACCTTATTTTGAAAACTAGAGATTGTCACCTACAAGTATAACTTTTAAAGGATTAAAGAAATAATCCCATGGAATGTTTAACAATCAGCCCCCAAAAACAGTGCCAAGAATTTTATCACTCTCTCCAACTTCCTAACACTGACAGTAGGATTGGAGAAAGGTAGCCATAGACCAACTTTAGGCCAAGTCGCTAGCCCTACCCAGACTAGAGAGGGTTCTATCTATGTCACTTTAAACAATCAAATGAATGGATGAGTATCATAAGATTTTAGGCTAGATATGTAAGCTTAAAAGAGTAAAATTTGTTTGATATTTTGAATGCTGGATAAGAAAGACGGTCTTATGAGATTTTTAGGTATGAACTTTGAGGTTAACTTGCAAAGAGTATGTGAGGAAAGGTAGGTAGTTTGTAAACATATTAATTAGTAATTTGAGTATAGGATGAAGATGGAGTAGGGTTTGAATGACACTAAAAGTGAGTTCATTCAATTAAGAATACATAATATGGAAAATCTTGCATAAAACAGAGCATGCATAACATGAATTCTGCTTTCAAACTCACAAGATAGAAATGTATAAAGAAATAAGCATGGAATTAAGCATAATATAATAAGAAAACATGAGAAAAAAATATGTTACAAATCATACCACAAGTATCTCACAATATTCCCTGCAAATTGTCTTTGATTTCATTCCACAAACTGGTTACAAGAGCTCCACATCAAAATATGAGACTATCCAACCCAAAAAATGACTAAAGAGAGTCTACTTATAGAAAATATAGACCATGACACTTCACCAGGTCGAAATCCCATCCAAAATGTGTCATAAATGCAAAAGATGAGTCCTTTCCTAGTTTCTACGGAGGTTAGAAACCATTCCCTAAAATTTAGCTACAAACTAGGAGTGTTTGTCCCTTACATTAATTACACATTCCATCATAAGAGGAAGAAAAAACCAACCTAATAACTCTACTGGAAACTCATAGCCTCTATTTTGTGACCATTTATGAGCTTGACAGCTGTACTGAAGGAATCCAATGCTCATTTGTGAGAATTATGACTGAAGAATTTAAAAACAAACTGCAGAAGCGTAACAGAACTTTGTAGGCACTTTGAGAAGTCCAAATTCCCTTTTGAAAAAATGGTCAACTAGCCCTGTGTGTCTAGTTTCCAGAACATCTTGCATTTTCCAAAATGGACCACGAGAAGGCCTTCAAAAATACATTCTCCCAGGGTCACCCAATAGCGTAACAAAGGGTCCAAAAAGAGGCAAAAACATGAAAAATAGGTGGTTTTTTAGCGTTTTCTCCCAAATCGCAGCTTTTCATGCCAGGAGGGTTACTAATCTATGATGTACTAATCAAAATACACCCATCCATGTAAATAGATCACCCTTTGGCTGCCTCCAAGTAAAAAATTCAGAAGTGTCTGTTACCCTTCTGCAATGACAAAATTCCAGAATTCTGCCAAAAATCATGAAAAATACCAAAATTGCTCCAAAGCCTTAAAAATTGGTTCTTTGACCCATAAAAGTGATAGGCTATACATACAATGAATCTTCAACCAATAAATCCAAGCTTTCCTTCTCCTTGAGCTTCATTTGCGCCTCTTTAAGCCTGTTTTTGACTTGTTTCAGCCTTACTTGAGAAATGGTATCCCTAATTCAATAATGACTTGTCATGGGCCTTTGCAGCTTGTTATCCCTTTTAGCCTTCTTTAATAACTTCTCCAGGTGTTCATTAACTCTTGATAGCAAAATTTATTTATTCTCATTGATCTCCATGGCAATGAGCTCATCAAATGTTAACTCTTTAGATTGATGAATTTGCTGTTTCCTTGCTTCAATGCCTTTTTAGGCCTCTTGTTCTTGGTATTTGTGCATGTACTTCAACTTCTATATCCTGCACTTGGTCAAAAATAACAATCTTCTTGACTTTACCTCTGTTTTCTTCCATGTATGATTTTTATTTACTTTGGGGGAGTTGATTCATTTGCAATTGAAGATTTTCCCGCTCAAGGAAAGTAATCTAGGATTGGGAAATGGAGAAGGACTCTTTCAATTTTTCAATGTCTTTACCCTTCTCTTTTATGATGTCTTCAACTGATATGAACTCCTCATGTTCTGATACCTCACGCTCCATTGGAATTGACTCATCACGCTGATGTAAAATAGGCTACTCCTCTATCTGACATTGCTCATCATGGGTGTCAAGTGTAAGAAATCTCATGGTAGACTTGGGCACAAAAACTTGCCTCCTATCTCTCTCATATGTGTGAGAAAATCCCACAATACTAGGGACATATAAAAGCTAAATAGGCATGCTAGAAGAGCCAATCTCCATTGGTTGTGGTGATGATGTAATAAGTAAGACAGAAAGTGATGCAAATAACCTCTCCAAGAAGTCTTCCCATGTCATGTTTATGGAGGACAAGTGATGTAGCACAATGAGCTTGATAAGGCCATGATGAAAGAGACTAGTACGATGATCTTCTCTTCTGCTCTAAACCTTTCCATCCATATTAATCAAGTTCCTATATAAATAATGAGGCAAATAAAGTATTTTGACTCTGGTAAAATGCATCAAAAGCCCGATGTGATACCTGTATAGCTTGTAGAATCTTCCTTCGCATGTAAAGTAATTCATTATGAACATCATCAGGGGAGCATACTTTTTTTTGAGGTTTCTAAAAGGAAAAATAAATTCTAGATCATATCTAGCATGAGGCTTTAGAAATTTCTTGTAGTTTTCAATGTCAAGATCCATACTGTTGAACCACTTCTCTCCTTGAGAAGGAATACTTGTAGCTGAAGAAATTTGGTCAGGTGATAAAATGATCTCCATACCTGCAAGAGTGACATTTCCCATATTGTAGCTGGTTTCAAAAAGACTGGATAACTGAAGATGATACCCTACTTCCATTAACCTTTCACAAAATGTTAAGCAGTGAGTTCTTTGAAAGCATCTTGTGGCTAATGGCGAAGCATTGATATCGTGCATGGTGAATGGCTCAAGTCTGAGATGGCACCTTCCTTAAAATCTCTTCTTGTCACTTTCAATGGTGTTGGTCACTGGAATGATGAAAAATTTGGGATGTCAATGAAATGAGTGGATGAGAATGGAAATTTGGAAAACAAAGTGTATGAAGGTGTGAGTTTGGTAGATGAAATGGAGAGCCTTGAAGCTAAGAAAATTTTTAGAAAAAATAGAGTGGGTAGTGTTGTGTGTCAGCTTCAAGTTGAAGCTTAAATGAAGGAAAATGGATGAGTGGAAGGCATCAAAATTCCTAAAACACAGGAAATCCCAAATTTGACTATGAGAATGGCCTATGCAATAGTAAGACAAGTTTGTGAGGTGAAAAAGGAGTGATGGGGATGAGTAAAAATTCTGATAAAATTTCAGTGAGTAGGAAGGTGTATTATCTCCATAATGAAGGTGAAATGAAGGCAAATGGATGAGTGGAAGTCATTCAAATCCTAAAAACACATTCATTTCCAAAATGAGGTTGTGGGAAAAAACTAGTGAAGAAATGTTTTGATTTTTGAGGGTTATGGAGGTGGACAAATTTTTTGATAAAATTTTTGAAGATAAGCTGAGTCCTTAGCTCCACAATGCAAGTGGAATGGATGAAAATGGGTAAGTGTAAGTGCCTCAAAACCCTAAAACACAGTCTTGTATGTTTTCAACATTTTTAATCCTCTCATTGTGTAAAAATATCTTTAGATTATAATTTTATTTTTGTTGACATGTTATGAGGGATTGTGGTAGGAATGTAGATGGGAATAGGATTGTATGAATGAAATAGGGTAGGGTTTAGATGACAGGGCCAGGGTTTGGGTTGAATAGGTTAGGGTTTTGGCTAAAGATTTTTTTATTTTATTTAATATGTGGACAGTAAAGAGATGAAAAGGGTTTTAATAGCATGAAATGATTAAAAGAAATGAGCAAATGTGACCAAAATAAGCTTGAGTAATACCTTTTTGGAAAAACCACGCCAAGATATTAGGTCAAAAGCTGGAGGTTTTCGAGCTTTGATTGATTTCGGAGGCCACCACAGAAACGTAACAAAACTATACTCCAAACCAGAAGCGTAACAACACTCTTCTCATACCTACAGGGGCGTAACAACACTCTTTACATTGGCTAGAAGCGTAGCAACACTTTTTCCTCACCCAATAGGAGCGTAACACTTGATTTTATAAGCCAAGAACATGAGCATAACACTCTATTTTAAGCCAAGAATAAGAGGGTAACATGGTATTTTAAGCCAAGAACAGGAGCATAACACTCTATTGTTTCACCCTTAGAAGCGTAACAACGTGTTTCTAGCTTGACAGGAGCGTAACAAAGGAGATTTTCTAGCTTCACACAAACATAATAAAGGACTTTTGCTCACCAATAGAAACGTAACAAAGGACTGCGGTTAGTGAGAAAAGAAGCCCGAAGGGTAACAAACGAACTTTCAATGCTAGGTTTTGGAGTTTGTAATACTCTAGTAAATGAGGAGAGGCACTCACACACATAGCAAAAGGTAGCAATGAATGGAAAGGTTGTATGTTTTTTGCTTTTTATAAGCTAATGAGAAGACCTTCACCTTTTCACATGATATTACCATGAACATTTAACTCGATTGTACTATGAAAACAACATGTTACCCCTTCAAATGAGATGAGAAGAATTCAAATTTAATCTCCTTCACTCTCCAAGACCTTTGAAATGACCTTTTAAAATTTTTTTGTACAACTTGGAGGATGAGATGCTGGCTTTTCCAAATGAGGTAAGAAGACAGAAAAGCATTTTTGAACCCTTTGTCATGAAAGGTGACTCTTTGGCTCTTTGAGTAAGATGGGAGAACACAATTTAACCTCTTTTGCATTCCCTGACATTTGAGATGACCTTCTTAGGCGTTTAGATTGAGACCTTGAGAAAAATTTTCTCCTTTTCATGAGACAGTGAGACTGCTTTTGAAGACTTTTGAACTTTCACATGGACATGACCTTTTAACACAGATAATATGTCTTTGAAGCTTGAAATGACACTCTTTTGCATTTGACTAGGACAATAGGTCAAAATGACCTCCCTTGGATATTTGGTAGTGGATGATGATTTTTTGATCCTTTAAAAGAGACATTGAGACAATGAAACTATTTTTCATGAAACAATGAGACAGAGAAAAAATGTTTGAAATTTTTTCTCGAAATTTGAGCCATATGAAACAAAAGATATGACTTTATTTGAACTTAATAAACATGCCTACTCCTTCACTAGGGTTTTATGGATGAAGTGGAGGGCCACTGCCTTATTTTAGTGAAAATTTGATGATTTTTCCAACAGCAGGGCTGAACCTAGACTTAACCTAAATGAAATGAAATGACATAACCCTAGACCTATTGAATAATGATGATGGAGATGGTGACCTGGAAACTAATGATGGCGATGACCTTGACAATGATGATGATAAATGAAATGAAGGAGCAACATACATGGTTTATCCTTTCTTCAATGACCAAAATTATTTCTGAGAACTGGTTCGAAAAAGAAATTTTTTTTGACCTATGACCTGATGGAAAATAACTGAAAGAGTCATTTTATCACTAAAATAATTGGGCTAACACCGAGAAAAAAAGGAGCACAAGAAGTTACAGATGCAAGGTATGGGTGTCCTTTTGCTTTTATGGTTTTCTAAGAAAATGTAGATTCCTTATTTGGATAGTGATGGAGCATAAAAAAGAACAATTGTTTGGCATGGTTGTAGTGGCTTTCTCCAAGCCCTAAGTGTAGGTCATTGAAGGAAAAATGGACTGCTAGAAGTGGCAAAATAAGGTGAGATTAGGACCGATTCTTGAAGGACGAAGAAAGGAGGTCAAGGGAGGAGATAACATCAACCCTAGATTGTTGGATAGAAAAGGACATATGCAACATAAGTGGGAATCCATTTGTTCCCTAAGTGTGTCTTCATCGAGAAGCATAAGAAGACACTAGTGGGAAGAAATTCCCTAAGAAGTTGTGTCCTTGAAGGGCTAAGGAGCATCTAGTTGGGAAATAAGTCACAAGAGAGTTGAGGAGTAATAATGGGTAGGTGAGTGTTTTTAAAAAAAGAAGTTGTGAAAATATTGACAACAATCTTTATGTGTTGATGGACTAACGATCAACTAGAGAGTAGATGAAGGCGAGTTCAATGACCTAATGGAGTTGATTCATTGATAGAGGAATATTATAGTTTTTGTAGAATGGGGTTGAAGGACCAAGCATATGTGTTCAGGGTATGACCATGGAAATTGTGAAGTCAACTACATCAACTAGGGAGTTAGTGTATCTTGTTCAAGGTAGATTGGTCATCGAAGTGACCGACACTAAAACCTAGTTGTATATATTTGTATCAGTGGATGTATGAGGGCCATTATCCCTGGTACGGGAGCCCTAGACTGTTGTATTATCAATTTGCTAAATATAACAAAGTTGGGTTGTTGTATAAATTTGTAAAAAGTTGTGTATATTTTATGCACTAGTAGATTTATTATTGTATATTACCCCATTGTGAAAAGTAGTCTTGTTTTGATAATCAGATTGGTAGCGTCAGTGATTTAATATTATATCCTAGACTCCAGTATTATGGAAAAACAAAAAAACATTGATAAAAAATAGTTGTAAGTGAAGCCACTGCATAGTTGTTGGATCAAGAACCCAAAGACAACACTTGAGCTGAATCATCTGCGTTCATACTTGAAAGGTCTTGTACCTTTAACTCACCTGGGATGTACTTTTCCATGTGAGTGAGATGAGCGCTCAACCTGTTCAAACTATTCATTATCTTCGACTGATTACTATGCATATCGTTCAAGACGAAGATAATATAATTTATGTCTTCACGATTTTCACATAGAACACATCCCAAAGTGTCTTGGGCTGCTAATGGAGGGTGATTAGCTACATGTGTTGGTTTTGTCTTCCCCTGGTATGTCCAAGGTCAAGAAGGCAGTGGAATACCTCGTTTAGCAATTCAGAATCTAAGTATGCAAGACGTTCCTTAGTGACCTAGTTTTTCAATTTTCAGATTTCCTTTCATGTGGTAGGGGATGTCCTTTCATGTGATAGGGGCGTCGCCACATGTAAATTTGTAGCAGCCTCCTTGTCCCACTTCATCACACGGCTTCTAGGGCAAGCTATAACCCTCATCATTTCTATGTCCTCGATCTTGAAGCAAGGGCATACCGCCAGTTAACAATAGGAAGGAAGGAAAATAGATTGAGGACACACACCCACAACTCATCAAACCACAAGAATGTAGCAACCCCTTACCCACATACAATCAAAAGGCTCCAATACAATTATCCCATTGTGACACCAACACAAGACAATTTCGGTAAAATAGAAAAGAACACAGGCAAGACTCCCAGAGTACCCAACTGATCTGCACTAGACTTACAATGCCTCCATGAGATAGAGATAGATCAAAGTCCTGATTGAGTTATGGTACTCAAGAACTCAAATAAACAACCACCAATAGGGAAACGAAAATGTTCATGCACCACCCAACCACCATAAACAAAACCAACTTATCCGAATTAAAACCAGATGTAATATAAATATTATATTTAATTATATTTATGTAGTCGTATTTTAAAATCAATTTAATTAAATAATTGAATTGTATTTTTAAAATAATTTAGTTGTTTAATTTTAATAATAAAATAATATTTGTTTTTGGAGTTTTGAATGTGGGTAATTCGTTCTACCTGTATTAATCCAAATGTTACTTTGGACACATTGGACATTCTTTATGTTTACGAAGAGTTATTTCCCATCATAATTTATGCAGTTCTTTGCATAAATTTACGCAGGAGTAAAAATATAAATATGCAGATTTAACAATATTAATGTCCGTAAAAGTTTATGCAAGTAGTTGCACAAAAATCATGTAGCAAGATTATTTTGTTGTTAATTTTCCAAATAGTTTAAAATCTAATTATCATGATTAAAAGAGATAGTGAATATCAAATACATCCCCATCGTTAAAGCTCCCTAAAATTCCAAAATATATGGGCATGTCCTAATTATTATATATGATGATTTAATTATATTCCAAAAATAATTAATTGTATGACTTTTATAATAAGAGAATATTTATATTATTATAATGAAGATGATGATTACACAACTCACCTTAAAATGATATAATTTACAATATAACAAAATATTCAGTTTATATGGATCTAATTTTCTCTTGAGTGTGTCTAATGGTTAAGAATATATTCTTCTTGATTAGAGGTTATAGGTTTTGTACTCCTTAGTAAACATTAGTAGTAAAATTGTTGTGCTAATGTGGGTCCCTTATCTCACAAACAAGGTGGTCTCATACATTAATTTAGTATTAACATTTTAATGGTGCTTTATCTCATCTTAGTAGCTCCAATGGTTGGAACCACAGTTTATTCTCCCATCCACCTGGTTCAACTCCAAGGGACATTTTTGGCCCCTTGTGATAAGGCTAGAGGCATGGGTGTTCCCACTACAAAGGACATATCAACACTTTCCAAGTCATAAGTTATCAATATTTACCAATAACTTATGACTGCTAGATATTCTCTTGGTGTTATAATGGAAACTTGTAGGTTTGATTTTGATTACTCCAACAAGTTACGAATCCACCATGGTTTAAAAAAAAACATGGTAACAATGTTTGAAAAACCAATAATTTTTTATTGTTTGATAAGATTATTGTTGAACCTCAGGATTACCCTCTCTTTGACAATTTTTCTCACCTCTTTCCATCATTTTTTCCACAAGATCACAGACCCTAATCAATGAATAATTCTAGGTTTTGTCTTAAGGATGCATTTAAATGATTGTCATATTATATTTTCATGATTTTTCTATTTGGATAAGTTTTTGCAATTTAGCTACAGAATGCAGCCTGTTCTGCAGCTAACTATGCGTTCCATAGCCACTCTTATGCTTTAGCAGGTTCCAGGTGTCAGCTGAGGAATTGGGCCACATGGGTGTTTCTAGAATCATGCCTACATGGATTATATCCTACTCACTCAGTCCAGATCGACAAAAAAAGGAGCCTAAACTCATGGTCAAAGATACAAGTCAAAATACGTTACCTGCAGCAGTAGGACTCCTGATTTTCTCTTCGTAGAAAATCATGAGTCCAATAGTCCTATTTCAATTGAAATTTGAGTTAGACACCTATAACTATTTTAACTCGTAATCAATTATGTAGTTTCCCTTTAAATATAGGTTCTACAGAACCAAGAGACAGTTTAGTACAATTCAGATTTTTAAGTGTAAATGCAGGCTTTCTATGGACACTCTGTTTCCAGACTTTATTTTCATCATATTGTGAAGTTAAATTTGCCAATGATTGCTTGATTGCACCTTTAACAAGCTAGGAGTTCAACCACATCACTTGCAGAGGGCCCCTGCTTCTGAAGGAGGTTTTTCATTTATGTTTTTAGCTAAATTTCCTTTACTCCGTTTCAACAATTTCTGTTTCTAATTAGGCTTATGCTTCATTTCTAGTTTTCAAATAGCTTAATGATAAATCACAATTGTGTAGACTTACTCTTCTAAGATATTTCATGGAAATAGAAACTCTGTTTTTAAAACTGAATTAAGGATTGAAGTGTTAAGAAACCACAGTTGTTTAGTTTTACTGTTCTTGTCTTTTATTTCCATTAGAATAGAGTTATCAATTGCTGTGTCAAAAAATGTTTATAAAAGCCATTTTCAATATGCTAATCCTACACTAAGTGGTTAAATATCTCACACATACAGTGGTTGAACTTACCTTTTTCATTGTCATTTGCTTTCCAAAGATTAAGGCATAATTGATTTCTCCTAAAGCATCTCAAGAGGTTAAACGCTTTACATTTGAATGTTGCAGAAAAGTCAATTGTAGATTAGTTGATTTTAGTTAATTCATGCTTTTCCTTTCAAGACCCTCACTTAATTGCAAACAAGAATATTCCTAAAAATCATTCTAGAAGAGATTGATCTAATCATGTTTCAAGATGGGATGGTTGAATGATTAATGAAATGCAATTTCTGAGTTATCCGTTTGTAGATTTTTCTTAGTTCACTAAGTTCAACAGGTGTAATTGGTTATCTAACACTATTTCAAAAAGATAATTCTTCACCATTGAATATTGGAAGTAACTAAACATACCTTAGAAGTTTTCATTACATTCCTTGCTTCTGTTCTAGGACCTTAGTAGGATAAAGTACAAGCAATTACTAAACTCCATCTCAATAAGGTCATGCCTAATAATTGAATGTTTAAGTAACCAGAGGTACAATAGTGTTTTATTTCCTACTTTCATTTAAGATAAGCATTGTAATTCTCAATCTTAGTTTTAGAAATAGATCCATGGATTAGGACTAATAAACAGATTAGATAGATGCTTTGTTTTCCAAATTAGGTCTTAATTAGTCCACAGTTTTTGTTTTTTTTTTTATGAAAATTAGATTAGTTTGAGGAACACTTCCTTTTCTTCCTTCTAAAATTCATTAGATTCACTTAAATATTTACATAGTTTTAGACTAATTATTCTTAGACATCAAAGAACAAAAACCCCCCTAAAAACAACATAAAATACAAAACAAAAAAGTAAGGAATAGGTTGCTTAAGCACATATAGTGCACCACACTTCATCAGTTTAAAAACCTCGGATTGATAGTTAATGAAAACAATTTAGGACACTAAATTGACAAAAAAATTTGGCGACGTTGCCGGGGAAGTGTAATTAGGTAGCCTTATTTCTTACATCCAAAAATAATGATATGCGTAGAGAAAGAGATTCTAGGTGCAGATTCATAGCTAGAGGTAGGAGCTTAATCCCCACAACACCACTCACTCCACCAAGACTAAGAAGTGATACACCTCCATATCAAACCCATATTCCATATTTCACTAGCCATAGACTTCCTGACGTTCTAAGGTTAGAAATCCAATTAGGAGGATCTCTTACTTCATCCATTGAGGCAGTCTTAGAGGAAGAAGATCCTAGGTCTCCAACATAAGGAGTAACCTTTTTCACTTCTACAGGGAAACACATTCTAGCTGAAGAGTTAGAAATCCCTAGTGGAGAGAAAGAAGAATAAACTTTCTTCAACATACCATTGATAGAGGAACCAGAGGAGCAGTTAACACTGCAGATTGAATCTTATATTAGCTCTGAAGAATCTATCATGGCAGGGAGAGGAGAAGAAGGAGGAGAGGGAGAAGGAGAAATTTTTAATGGAGAAAATTTACTATTTGGAGGAGGTAGAGGTAGAGGTAGAGGAAGAAATACAGAAGGAGGTAGAGGAAATGCAGAAGGAGGTAGAAGAAATAGGGCAATTCAGAGTTCTTTTGGATTCCCTATAGTTGATGAAGATACAAATGCTACCATGAAAAATATCTCACCTTCTGTCCTCCCAAACTTTCATGGATTGAAAAGTGAGGAACCTGAAACCTTTTTATTTAAATTTGAAGTCTTGTACAGAACTTATGATTATTTACAAGATGCTCAAAAACTCAAATTGTTTCTTCAACATTGAAATGAACAACTCTAAAATGGTTCATGAGTCTAATCACTGGGTCTATTAGGTCATGGAATGATATGAAGCACGCATTTCTGGAAAGGTATTTGGATTATTTCATACCTATTAATCACAAGGAGGAATTATTTAAAATGATGCAAAAAGAGGATGAAAATTTGGAGGATTTTCTTGAAAGATTCAAATATAACATAAAAAGAGCAAAAATGGAAAATTTAGATCAAGACACTTTAAAAGCTCTTTTGTTGAAAACCATTAGGGATGAATGGATAGATATCCTTAACATGATGGGGAAGGGAGACATATCTCAACTTCCATTACCTGACATAGGAGAATTATGTATTCATCTCTCAAGAGGAAAATAAAAAACTGGGAAAGTCCAAGAGATCCTGCTCTTGCTAGGGTAAATAGATTTGCAACTGGAACAGTGAGTAGGGCAGAAATTGGAAACATGCTTGATGAATTTAAGACATACATTTTAGAGAGTCTTAGTGAACAGATAGATACCCTTAAGTTACAAAACAAGCAAAAATCCGAGACTGATGCTTTAGCTATTTTCTGTCCCAAGTGCAGAAAGAATCATGCTTTAAGAAAATGTCCTCTTGTTGCAAAAGTCATAAAAACCTGTGTGATTTGTTCTAAAAGTCATGATACTAAGGGTTGTCCTTCAATTCCTGGTCTTAAGGCTATTTTTCAAGAAGAAACAACATCAAATCCTACAGAATCTCTTTGTTTTGTCTCTAGAAGACCATGGCAGGGGCCACAAACTCAAGGGTTTAACAACCAAATGTATACTTAGCCCCCACCAAACTACAATTCTTAGCAGCAACCTTGGCCTCAACCTAAATTTCAATCTCAACCTTGGGCTCAAGGTATGCAGAATCCCTATGGAAGATTCTCTCAGTACTATCAATATCCTCCATCTTATCCAAATTATCCTCCCCAACAAATTCCTCAACAAAATCAACAACCCCAAATCCAAAACCAAAATCCACAACTCTCACTACCATTTCCTCAGAGACCAAATCAGTTATCTGCCTAACCATTGCCAAACCCCAACAATAAAAATCCTCAGAATACCTATATGATAGAAGGACAACAATTTCCAACCTATATGATTACTCCTTTAGATCTTAATGATGTCCAACTAAGATCTAGTAGGATATTAGTAAAGAAGAAGCCTTCTGTAGTCATTCAAGAACAAGACAATTCTAAGGAAGATTATCTACATCCCAATAAAAGTTTTGAAGAAAGAGAATCTCTTCAAAACCAGAATTCTGAAAATGAAAAACAAAAAGAACCAATAAATTCAACTCCTATCATAGAGAAACCATCAGTATCTATTTCTACACCTCCTTTTCCTGAAAGATTACAAGTTGATAGAGGGGTAGAACAACATATTATGTTGCCTAATTATGATTTTCTAGATGAATTGAAAAATATTTGTATTAAAATCCCTTTGTTACAAGCCATCAAGGAAATTCCAATTTTAGCTAAAACAATAAAGGAGTTGAGTATGAAGAAACCGGGAATAAAAATAAGAGAAATAAAAAGAATCCATCTTGTAGGAGAAATAACAAACATAATGATGGGAAAAATTGCCATTCAAAAATATTTAGATCCCGGAAATCCAGTTGTAAAAACACATATCAATGGAGTTGAAATTCCAAATACATTGATTGATTTAGGAGTAGAAATAAACATCATGAGCAAACAAAACATGGAACAACTCAAGCTTCCTAATCTTCTTTACACACCTACATTACTGCAACTAGCATATAGATCTGTAATCAAAACAAATGATGTGTTAGAAGATATCTCAGTGTCCTTAGATTCTTTGGAGTACCCTGTTGATTTCATGATTTTAACCCCTAAGAACAATCTAGGAGGACACCCTCTCATACTAGGAAGACATTGGTTGGCTATAGCTGATGCCTTCATTAGCTGTAGATCTAGTGACATGTATATTTATGATGGTAACTCAACTAAGAAATTCACTCTATATCCTTCGGCAAGAACAATCACAGAGATAAATGACAAAGAATGGATTGATGATGAAGAAGATATACAACCTCTCTTTACTATTTTAGTCATTAGTGAAGATAGTCAAATCCTAAATACAATAGAAAATTATGAATCATCTCCAAAATATGAACATGATCAATTTCAAGAAAAATCCAATATTGAATATTTGTCATCTAGGCAGATGTCTCTTTACTCTATGGAAGAGTTTGGTAGCTCTACAATTGAAATATTTCCAAGGAAAACCTTGAACATAAACAATAACTGGATAAATTAAAATAGGAGAAGCTAATCAAAACATTGCAACAACATTCATCTGCATATGCATGGGAATACACTGAAATGAAAGGAATAAGTCCTAAGACTTGTATACATCACATTTACATTGAGGAAACTTTCAAACCTATTAGACAACCTCAAAGAAGGATGAATCTAAATCTTAGGGAGATTGTGAAAGAAGAGTTGCAAAAGTTGTTAAATGTAAACTTCATCTATCCAATTTCAGACAGTCTGTGGGTTTATCCTTTAGTGATTGTACCCAAAAAGAATGGTAAATGGAGGGTATGCATTGATTATCGAGAATTGAATAAATCCACCCTAAAAGATCATTTTCCTTTGGCCTTTATAGATCAAGTGTTAGATACATTAGCAGGTAAGAATTATTTCTCATTCCTGGATGGTTTCAGTGGTTACAATCAAATTCAGGTTGCACCTGATCAAGATAAAACCACATTCACCTATCTATGGGGGACTTATTCCTATCGAGTACTTCCTTTTGGATTGTGCAATGCACCTGCAACATTCCAAAGTGCCATACTAGTAATTTTTTCTGATCTAATACATGATTGTGTAGAGGTGTATATGGATGACTTTAAAGTCTATGGTAATACATTTGAAGAAGCTTTAGAAAATTTGGAAAAGGTTCTTAAAAGATGTAAGGAAGCAAACCTCTCACTAAGTCATGAAAAATGTTTCATGATGTTTACTGAAGGGATTGTTTTAGGGCATCACCTTTCAGAAGATGGAATTAAAGTTGATAAATCTAAAGTTGAAGTCATCTCCAAACTATCAATTCCAAGTTGCCAGAAGGATGTTTGAAGTTTTCTAGGATTCATAGGGTATTATAGAAGATTTATAGAAAATTTCACTAAAATATCATCCCCACTCTTCAAACTACTCACCAAAGATTGTGAATTTAGTTGGAATCTTGACTGCCAGTTAGCTTTTGAGACTTTAAAAGAAAAAATTTCTGAAGCACCTATTTTAAGAGGGCCAAACTGGAAACTACCTTTTCACATTTCAACAGATGCTTCAGACACAGCTCTAGGAGCTGTGTTAGGACAAAAAGACTTGATCCCCTCTGCCATCTATTACACAAGTAAGAATTTGACTCCCACAGAGTTAAATTACACTGTAACTGAAAATGAATTCTTAGCTGTTGTTCATGCTATCAACAAATTTAGACATTACATAACAGGATATGAAACCTTTGTCCATATAGATCACCCTGCAATTAGGTATTTACTGAATAAATCCATTACTAATGGCAGAGTTACAAGATGGTTATTGCTCCTACAACAATTCAACATTACTGTTCTAGACAAGCATGGAAAACATAATACAGTTTCTGATTTCCTATCTAGAATTGAAAATATCAAAGATGACACTCCAGTTGAAGATAAATTTCTTGATGAATATCTTTTTGCAGTAACAACTCAGACCCCTTGGTTTGTAGATATTGCCAATAACTTAGTTACAGGAAAATTACCTTCACATTTGCTTTATAGAGAGAAAGGAAAAATCATTCAATTATGTGCAGGATACTCATGGATTACTAATAAATTGTATAAGACAGGTCCAGATCTCATTATCAGAAGATGTGTTCGAGAAGATGAAATGCCTGAAATTATTAAAGCATGTCATGATGAACCTTGTGGTGGACATTTTGCTAATAAGAGGACAACCTATAAAATCCTTCATTTAGGATATTATTGGCCATCCATCTTCAAAGATACAAAAGAATATGTCAAAAGGTGGGATAGTTGCTAAAGGGTAGGGAAACCTGCTCCTTCAAATGAAATGCCATTACAACCTCAGGTACTCATTGAACCTTTTGAAAAATGAGCCTTGGATTTTGTTGTACCTATCAATCCTCCATCTAAACAAAAGAAGTATATTTTGGTATGCAATAATTATGTCACTAAATGGGTAGAGGCTAAAGCATTACCTTTTGCTAATGAAGGATCTGTAGTTAATTTTATTTTTGAGGATATCTTCACTCGTTTTGGTGTTTTAAGAGAAATTGTAACAGATCAGGGTACTCAATTTACATCAAAGGTGGTGAAAAGGCTCGTGGAAGACTACAATATCAAGCACAGAAAGCCTACTCCTTATTATCCACAAGAAAATGGTCAAGTTGAATCTACCAATAAAGTGATTGAAGGAATTCTCACTAAGACTGTTCATCTACACAAAAGAGATTGGGTAGATAGACTTCCTGAAGTCTTATGGGCCTATAGAACTACATGGAGGAACACAACAGGACATACTCCGTATGAACTTTTTTATGGGAAGCAAGTCTTGTTCCCTATAGAGTTTTAGATCAGAACCTTCAAGATGGTAGTCCAATTGGGACTTGATTTATCATAAGCATAGAAGCATAGACTGGAGCAACTCAATGAACTAGATGAAATCAGACAAGATGCAGTTCAAAGAACCAATATAGTCCAGCAGCAAAGGGCTAGATTGCATGATAAGTATATCAAAGAGAAAAAGTTCCAAGCAGGGGATTGGACACTTTTGTTTGATTCAAAATTCAAGGATTTTCAAGGAAAGCTTCAGACTCATTGGGTTGGGCCATATGAGATTGAAAAATTATTTGATAATGGAGCAGTGAAGATCAGAACAATGGATGAAGAAAAGGTACCTCTTCTTGTGAATGGTCATTGGTTGAAAGTATATCATAAACCACTTTCAAAAGAAGAGTTTGTCAAGAAATTTCAAGATAATATTGATATGGAGTTAGTGAAGAAGAATTCTTCTTCTTCACGAACTTAGCTTTTATTTTTCCTACATTTTATAAAAAAAAATAAAAAAAAAATAAAAAAAAAACATAAAAAAATGATGAAAAAAATAATAAAGTGTATAAGTATGAAAACCGATCAATGATTGGCATAGTTATGCAGAAAATGTAGGGTGAAAATAAGATATTTCTGACATCCTATATTTTCCATTTTCTTTTCTGTAATAAGTAATGAAAACTACATTCATATTTGCAATTCATAATCTGCAAATTCATTTCATTTTTCACATTCCACTATCATTTTTCAGTTTCATTCCATCACACTCCACTGTCACTTTTATAGTTTCATTCCATCTCATTCCACTTTCATTTCATTTTCATATTCATTCCATAAGTCATATTTCACTTTCATTCCATATTTTTCACTCATTCCATTTCATATTCATGTTCCATACTTAAAAAAGAAAAAAAAAACATTCTGTAGCTGAGTACACTCTACAATTGATTCTATTTTGCAGCTAATTTGATTCTGCAACCACTTCAACAGTTCTGACATGATGATTGCAAGGGATTAAAGGATTATGTTTTGAAGACCACCATGCTACAAAAGAGTACCTAAGGATCAACATCAAGCAAACAACAAACGAAAAGGTTAAGTTATGAGGTAAAGTGTAAAAAATTATTTTTAATAGCAAGGTTAAAAACATGAAACAGGTATAATATGAACATTCATATGTTCCTTGACAACTCATCATTCGAATTGATTGCAATCCTCATCATACTATATATCAACCATATCTTTCATATAAAGTTGCATAACGATCCATCATTAATACCCTTCATTGATGACTAACGGTCATGATCATTACGTGACATACTTGTCTAAATCTCTCCAAGACCCTATCACATGTTTATTTCCTACAAATCTCCATAACCCTCCATCAGATCCGCAACTAATTCATCTCCATCAATTTCGCAACTAATTCATCTCCATCAATTTTGCAGCTAATTCATTTCCATAAACAGAGGGGTAATTCTGAAGGTTGAAAGTACTTTGCATAGAAGAAGGATGGGGTTGATTGTTAGATTAGAACCAGTGGGGGTAAAATACATGGAAGGATACCCACATGTCAAAGAATTGCTACAACAAGCTGGATGGTTGAGGTTCATAGAAAAATTCAATGGTTTTCATAAGGAAATTAAAAAATCCTTTGCCAGGTCTTTTGATGGGATCGAAGTAGAAATTGGGGACATTAAATTTGCAGTGACAGAGTCATTCTTGGCTAAGGCTACAAAACTTCCAAGGCATGGAGAAAGATGGTTCAAGAACAAAGAATTCCATAGTGAATCATGGAAAGTGATACTTAAAAGCCCATAAGTGATACTTAAAGTGATGCTCTTGATTTTATAGAAATTCATAACTTGTGAAGGAAGATATGGATGCATGTATGTTTACCATATCCGTTTATTGATGAATTTTCTAGAAAATGGTGAAATCAACCTTCCTTTCTTTCTGCTCAATAGTTTAAGAAGGATGGCCTCAAATGTACAAAAGAGAATACAATTCATAGAGACCACCATGCATCATCATGGTTTGGTGAAAATATTGATTGAGTTTCACTTAAGGAGCATAGGAGACACTTGGGAGGATTTCCTTGTTAGGAATCATTTTCAAGAACTACCAGAGTCACCACCCAAGGAATATAATGTCAGGAGAAGCAGAAGAAAGAATACTGATATAATTGTTGAAAACAGACTTGAAACTTCACTACAAAAGAATGATGAAAAGCTAATTTCTGAGAAACTGACAGAAATTAGGAAACAAATCAAGGCTAGAGGAAAGAAAAAGAAAGAGAGTGAGGTTACAAATGAGGGGAATGAAAGTCATCCCAAACTAAGAAGGAGCTCTAGACTCCGAGGCACCATGAAGAAGACATTATCAAGAGGAACAGAGCTTATAAACATAGAAGAGGAAACCCCAGTACCATCACCTATTAATATTTCTCCTGTGCACAGTCCTCAAAACTCTCCTATTTATCATCTTGAATAAGGCCCCAGTAGAAGATCTCTTGGCATAGATCTAGTTCAACAACAGATATATGATTATGTAGAATCATTGGAGAGAAGAAGTGCCTCAATGAACCCAGAACCACTTGTCAATCCACAATATGTTGAAAATGGCAACAAGAAACAGTGAAGGAGGCCTCCTAAAACATCTTTCCTGATCCTAGTTGGAAAGTGATCACCTAAATTAGGTGGGGACCACACATGTGATTTTTTGTCGAAAAGTCTATTTTTAGACTATGTCTATTTTTAGACATATGGATCATGGACCAGGAGCTGCAGTATGCTATTCTTGGAGGATTGGTCATGTTGGTAAAAATAGATGGATCTCTATTTTTAGCATTTAGGTCGAAGTCTATTTTTAGACTGGCGGGCTAAAAATAGAACAGTCAAATATTATTTACCCTTAATAATATTTGGACTCTAAACTTCAGTTTACTCTCTTGGAGCACTTCAGTTTGACTCACGGAGGTGGGGCATCCAGCTGCCAGAAGGAATTATGCTTTTCCTATGGGTTAGTTGAGCTAATGCATGGTTGACTTCATTTAGAGGTCAAGTGGCGGAGTTCGGTGGAGTTGATGCGACAGTTAATGGAGATGGTGTTCTGGTTAACTAGTTGAACTAGTTGTATTTAGTTTAACTGGCTAATACACTAGAGATGAGTTGGGTGAATTAAATATGATTTAATTCACAAATTATTAACTCATTATTCAACTAAAGAACACATCAGTTTAACTCAGTGCATGGACAGTTCAATGGCGACAAGTGAAAGAGGTAGATGAAAGGGTTGAGATAGCTATCAGTTGCGACATTAGTTGTGCATGAGATTTGCACTACACTTGGAGGAAATTACCAATGATGATTGCGCTGTCAAGCCAAGGAGATTCGAACCTTGGATCTCTATTTAGACCAGCCTTGACTGCGCAATAGAGGCAGGGAAATTAGTGGGTGTGTTTTGAACCTGTGACTTGTTCAAAACCAAGCTAGTTTTTGTGTAGCTTTGGGAGATAGTACTGAGTACTTGTGAGGAGTTTGTACTATGTATTTGCTGCATGTTCTCTCCATTTATATACTATAGCTGCGGGGTTTTCAGCTATAATCTTTCCCCATACATACTGTGTTAATGTGTGTGATGATTTGATGTGCTATCGCTTCTATTATTTCCGCATGTGACAATTAATTGTAGAAGAGATTATGTGTTATGCATGCAATTCGAAATTGATGTGTGATAAAGTTAATCTCCATTGAATAAGTGATTTATTCAGCAAATTTCTACATGGTATCAGAGCTATATTAATTGTCGAGATCTATTACGGTGATTGCAAACTTATTTCCTCGGACAAAGCCTGCATACGGGCCAGATAGCCTCCGGATTCATCTTTCTTTGGAAAGTGAAAGGTCTGGTAAAAGCCCATGAAGTCAATCTATAATTTGGAAATAATTTGTTCTCAAGTGTAGATCAAAAGCGATTGAGTTGTCAGCTGGTGGTGAAATTCGAATTTGCAGATTTGTGTTCTTGGTGCCGCGACGAAAATGTCTTTCAACGGTTTGTGATTCGAATATGCCTTGGAAGGAAGTTCGAATTATGTTGCATGGAAGGACTGCATGGAGGCTGTATTAGATGATAATGGGCTGTTGGAATTCGTGGAGAAAGAGATTCCAAAGCCTACTTCTAATGATGCTGCTGTTGTGGAAGCCTGGCGAAAGAAACAAGCAAAATGTCGAAAGATCCTGTTGGAGGGCGTAAAGGATCACATTGTATCCAGCCTGCATGGAAAGGCTTCTCCATATTTGATGTGGAAAGCTTTGACAGATCTATACCAAAGCAAGAGCGACCAAAGGAAGCTGGCGCTCAAAGATAGACTCAGGAACATCAAGATGGAGAAAGGCGACAGCATCGCAAAATACCTCACGAAGTTCACTCAGTGCAGAGATGAGCTGGGAAGTGTGGGGGTGACTGTCGAGGATGAGGACTTGGTTGACCTGGCTCTCCTTGGTCTTCCGAAGGCTTGGCATTCATATCAAGATAGTGTCAATGGTCGGGAGAAGTTGCCGGGATGGGAGCGACTGTGGTCGGATCTCATGCAAGAGGAGATCAGGAGGACTACCAGGGATGGATCTTCATCAAAGGCATATGATGAAGAAGACTGTGCTTTGGCTGCCAAAGCAAGGAAGGGGAAGGGAAAGGAGAAGGCTTCTCAATCTGGTGCGGATGGTAAAGAGTGTGACATGTCCAAAGTGAAGTGTTTTCACTGTCACGATCATGGACATTACGCCACGAATTGTCCACAGAAGAAGAAGAAAAAGCAGGCTTCTGGAGCTGCAGCTGGTGAGGCTCTCGCCTCACAATTTGAGCTGGACTTCTCATTGATCGCATGCATGTTTTCTAGTGCATTGGGATCAGGGTGGTATATTGATAGTGGCGCTTCCTTTCACATGACGGGAGATGCAAATCTTTTCAGTGACTTGGTGGAGAAAGGTCTCCAGATGCATGTTGAGTTGGGCGATGGTGGACGATACAATGCGACCGGAATTGGTACCATAACCTTTCAGAGGGAGTCAGGTAAACTCATTCTTTTACAAGATGTATTGCATGTACCAGGTCTAACAAAGAATCTGATCTCAGTCGCAATGTTAGAGGATAAAGGGTATGAAGTTGTCTTCAGAGAAGGAAAGGTTTTCCTTCGGCACAAGGCAACGGGACAAGTCAAGAAGGTTGGGATTTGAGCAAAGAATCTCTACAGACTTGAAGTATATGGGATGTCTACGGAGCTTCCTACTGTTGGGAAGCGGAAGGAAGACATGCAACTGAAGCTTGAGAGGGAGCAAGTGTTGCATGCAGGCGAGAAAGACATGCAATTGATGCTTGAGAGGGAGAAAGCTTTGCATGCAGGTGATAGTGAACCTCGGGATGTGGAACAACCACAAGAGGATCATGGAGTGGGAGAAACCACTCATGCAGAGAAATTTCGTGCCAGATGGGCAGAGGGAGTGCATGCAGCTATACCACCAGGTGAGAGGTGGGGCGACATGCATGATTAATCCCATGAGGAGATTTCTGGGAAAGATTCATGAGATGGTGTGGATCTCATGGATTGAACCTGGCTATGAGGTGCCCACAGCGCAGCAGTAGCAAGATCAGTTGGAGTGATACAGGCAGATCAAAGTGACAGCGTCGGATACTGGAGCGCAGATCAGAGTTGACAGCAAGTGCAAGAGTGCATGGGTGCAAAGAGTCAACAGCGCAGTGGTTCCTGATGACATGTGCAGTTGGCCAAGAAAAAGTCAAAGACTTTGATGATAGATGCTAGATGCATCAAGACTGATTGAGTTGTTTGGAGCCTATTCAGTTTCAGAGGAGTTGCAGAGCAGATGCATGGAGTTGCATGGTGCTTGTGAAGGTTGCTGGGCGAATGCATGGAGTTGCATGTTGCATGCAAAGACAGTCCTTTCTTGTTGAAAGGGAGTGTTGAAAATGGCAACAAGAAACAGTGAAGGAGGCCTCCTGAAACATCTTTCCTAATCCTAGTTGGAAAGTGATCACCTAAACTAGGTGGGGACCACACATATGATTTTTTGTCGAAAAGTCTATTTTTAGACATATGGATCATGGACCGGGAGCTGCAGTATGCTATTCTTGGAGGATTGGTCATGTTGGTAAAAATATATGGATCTCTATTTTTAGCATTTAGGTCGAAGTCTATTTTTAGAGTGGCGGGCTAAAAATAGAATAGTGAAATATTATTTACCCTTAATAATATTTGGACTCTAAACTTCAGTTTACTCTCTTGGAGCACTTCAGTTTGACTCACGGAGGTGGGGCATGCAGCTGCCAAAAGGAATTATGCTTTTCCTATGGGTTAGTTGAGCTAATGCATGGTTGACTTCAGTTAGAGCTCAAGTGGCGGAGTTCGGTGGAGTTGATGCGACAGTTAATGGAGATGGTGTTCTGGTTAACTAGTTGAACTAGTTGTATTTAGTTTAACTGGATAATACACTAGAGATGAGTTGGGTGAATTAAAAATTATTTAATTCACAAATTATTAACTCATTATTAAACTAAAGAACACATCATTTTAACTCAATGCATGGATAGTTCAGTGGCGACAAGTGAAAGAGGTAGATGAAAGGGTTGAGATAGCTATCAGTTGCGACATTAGTTGTGCATGAGATTTGCACTACACTTGGAGGCAATTGCCAATGATGATTGCGCTGTCAAGCCAAGGAGATTTGAACCTTGGATCTCTATTTAGACCAGCCTTGACTGCGCAATAGAGGCAGGGAAATTAGTGGGTGTGTTTTGAACCTGTGACTTGTTCAAAACCAAGCTAGTTTTTGTGTAGCTTTGGGAGATAGTACTGAGTACTTGTGAGGAGTTTGTACTATGTATTTGCTGCATGTTCTCTCCATCTATTATACAGAATAGCTGAGGGGTTTTCAGCTATAAGCTTTCCCCATACATACAGTGTTAATGTGTGTGATGATTTGATGTGCTATCGCTTCTATTCTTTCCGCATGTGACAATTAATTGTAGAAGAGATTATGTGTTATGCATGCAATTCGAAATTGATGTGTGATCAGGTTAACCTCCATTGAATAAGTGATTTATTCAGCAAATTTCTACAGAATAACCTCTAATTGATGCTCTTAAGTAGAATATTTATGAATTAGAGATATTGAACATGCACATCAAGCAGGAGAATGAGACTTTGAAGGAACAAAACAAATTGGACAAGGCAATTCATGATAATACCACTCTGCAGCTAGGACTATGGCATAAGAAAAATAGGAATTGAAGAAGAAGAACAGGTCGTTGAACAGAGAAATCATTAACCTTAAGTTCAAAATTCTTATGAAAAGGCCCAGAATGACATTGACTTCAAAGAAAATGTAATGTTCCCAAATTTTAGCCTCAAAGCTAAATGGAACATTAGAGTTAGCAGTACCTCTAGCCGGTGAATAAATGGGTAGAGAAGCCCATAAGTCTCCCAAGGAGGAATAAAAACACTTCAAGTGTGAAAGGAGACACTCCTTGCAGCTTAATAAAACACCTCCATGTGTGAACAGGGATAATATCAGTCCACTTTGACTAAGTCAACAATGCAGTTATGGAGGAAGAGGAATCAAAGAAGGAATAACGCAGTTTTGGAGGGAGATGAATCTTTGGATGAAGATGACATATTTGAGTGGGGCCAAGGGCAAGAAAACTCCTATTTTATTTAAGGAAGAGGATGGCAGCATTATTCTTCATGTTTTAGATTATTATTTTGTCTGCTCAGACTTTTTGCTTCCTCTTGCTGTTTAGTAGAGTAGCAGTGTTGTTTAACACCGGGTGTTCTCGAGCGAGAATCCCACCTCTTTCCTTGAGGATCCTCTTGGGAGAGTTTTCATTCATTTTCCACATCAGGTTTTCAGGCCAAGCTTCAGCCTACTTCATCAGCGCAGTTTCTGTAGGTGATTGTGCAGTGTTGCAGGGTGCAGCAATGGAAGGGATTGGAATCCCTCTTTCTGAGCTAGTTTCTCTTTGGAGGAAGGGTTCCTTCACTTGAGAGACCTGTTTGGAGAGGTCTAGAGCCTATTTTAGATATGTGGTAGTATACCACACATTTCCCTAACATTCCCAGTGCTGTTCTAGCTAGGGAATGCGTTATTTTTGGAGGCAGCTTCAGTGCATGGTCTAGTGGCTCCATTGCAGTGTTTCCTTGTGATTGAGAGGTTCATAATTGCATGGGAGGAAGCCCTTGAGGGATCTACATAATATTAAACATATTTCAAGCCTTGTACACTCTTATGCTTCAGTGTTGCAGTGGTGATTCAGTAAATTTTTGAATATCACATTTTTATGTAGAGTGTTTGACAAGAAACCCTTTCTGGGTTTTCTTGTAATTGTAATAAGGCGACTAGATCTCATTTTATAAGCTTGATTATATAATATATGAGCAGATATATTTGTTTCCTTAATTTCTGAGTTAAAACCCTCATAATATTGTGGAATCCCTTTTGTGCATTATTTCTAAGTAGCAGTGTCTGGGGTTTTTGGTCATTTTCAGCTGTGACTAGTGTGGGAGGTCTGTTTACCTCACCTAGTTTCATTTATTTTTGATCTCCTCTTGGAATTAGATGATATATGGATGTATATAATGGATACAAGTAATTATTTTCATTTCCATGGCTTACATTTCTGAAAATGCGTTTTTCTGTGAATGCATTGCTGAGCAGACTATTTTTGGAATATCTTAAGATATTCCCAATACTGCTTATTTTCCCTATTTTGGGTTATTACAGTGGTATCAGAGCAGCTTTCTTGGCACAACCTATGCTCTGCCTTTTTGAAGAGCCAATATGTCTTTTCATGAGAGGAAAGGATTGATGAAGAAATGTGGTTACACCAAAGACACAGAAGTAAAGGGTCCAAACCCTTTATCGGAAAGCTTGCAGAGAGAAGAGCCCTAAAAAAATCTTTCTCAAACTATGCATAAATTGAAGGAGAAATCCGGGGGATGAAGAGGAGAAGACATGCAGATTCCTCAGAAGAATCCTTACATCAAGAAAGCCCCAGTACTTCCTACCATGTGTGTGAGCATTCATCCACACAACAAATTATGCAAGGTTGGGACATGCCTACTTTCTTGTCAAAGAAAGGAGGGAGGGGAGGAACACCAAAGGAGGGATCTCTTGGTGATTATATCCAAAAATATGAATCTCTATCAGAGAGATTCAAGGAGCATCTCAGTTTCCCG
This sequence comes from Pinus albicaulis, assembly GCA_034641835.2. Lineage (NCBI taxonomy): Eukaryota > Viridiplantae > Streptophyta > Pinopsida > Pinales > Pinaceae > Pinus > Pinus albicaulis. The sequence goes on from JAXQQM020078202.1 coordinate 50,951, forward strand.
GAGTTCTGTCAACTCAAAGAAGAAAGATCTAGCAGCTACAGTAGGAGGGAATGGTGCATGCAACACACTTTGGGTAGAATCTCTCTACCTACATTCAATGGATCACCTAAAGACTCAGCCAAGTCTTGGGTAAAGAAGCTTGACACATACTTGCAGCTGCATCAAGTATCAGAAGAAGAAGCCTTGAGAGTAGCAGTGCTGCATCTTCAAGGGAAGGCTTATGCTTGGTGGCTGTTTGAGTCCTCTTCCTTGAAAGGCCGAAACATCTCTTCTTATGCAAGATTCACTAGGAGACTAGTGACAAGATTTGGTGAGGAGAAGGGAGAGAGGAAGCAGAGGAGATCCTTCAGCGCTATGCAAGCAGGAGGAGATCTATTTTCATGTGGAGATGGAGATGAAGCAATGGCTTCCATTAGAGGGATTCTTGCACCCTTGCAAGGAATTCCAAAGGCTTTTCCATATGGAGGACATGAGCAGCCTGTGTCTTTGCTGAGAGACAATGAGATAGAACAAAGGAGGGGTCACACAGTTGATCCAGTATCAGAAGATGGGGCAAGGGCTCCAATCAGAGGCACTCTTACACCATTAAGAGGGGTCTCCAAGTTTCATGGTACCTCCACACAACAATCTGAGATGGATTTGCACAGTGGAAGCAGTCATGAAATGTTCCCATCTGTTGTTCACATGGGAATGAAACATGAGGCATCATTATCCTGTGGTATGCCATCCGGGAGACCATCTAAGTCAGATTTGATAAAATATGTTTCATACATGGATGCTCCTTTCATAGATCCAAGGGAGGAAGAAGCATTAGAAGACCATGCTACAACGCTGAGAGTATGGGGGAGGTACAAAGAAAGGGAGAAATTTTTTCCTTTGACCTCATTATCTATCCTCACCTCTCAAATTGCGTTGAGAAGTATGCTGCAAGAAGAGAGAATGACACCATCATGAAGCATGAGAGGCAAGACTTGAATCAGAAGACAAACTTTCTTGAAGAACACTCTTCCCTGCTGGAAGAGAGATGGTGGTCTCACATGCATGCTTTGGAAAAAACAGAGAGGCCTTGGACAGATGATAGCCTTCCATGGGAGACTAACTTCGAAGAGCTTCCTTCTTCTTTGAAGCATGTGCATGAGCAAGGAGGGCAGTAAGGAAGGTTTGGCAACCTTCCACTTTGTACCTTTGGCATGGGAGATGTCAAGGGGGAGTACAACAACATGGAAGATACTTCAGATGACACACTATCAACACTGTCATTATTGGGCACCTTAGATCCCTATTGGAAATCCCAACTGTTGGTGGAATATTCCAAGGATCTTCATACTTGCATGATTCTTGATGACTGGTTGCATGAAGGAAGCTATTCAGTGCTTGATCGAGTTATCTATAATCATGGTAGGATCTTCTTGTCTAGAGCTTCCAAGCTCAAGGAGAAGTTACTACAGAGGGCTAATGAAGAGTTCAAATTCAGCCTCACCTATTCCATGAAGCTCAATAATATCATTTTGAGGAGCTACTATTGGGAGGGCTTTGGAAGAGAACTATATCAACGTTGTCAAAGATGCACGGACCTTGTGGAGTTGGAGTAGCAACATGACTCTAAGGGAGAGTTGAATCAACCTTCTCTTTCTTCCCTTGAAGAAGAGAGTAGATCTATGCACCACTCCATCGATATGAGGAGGACTGTTGGTAAATAGCATGTTCATAGTACATGTGTTTTATATTCTGATTTCCTGCATTTTTACACCATATTATTGCAGGCCATGACTCTAAGGAGGAGTGATATACTTTGTAAATCTCATGGCAATTGTTGGGCCACCACAAATTCTGAATTTTGCCACTCCTTTGGTTTGCAAAGGGAGATTTGTTTTCATGATGGGTGCTTCCCAAAGGTACCAAACATATCTCACATTTTCTGCAATAGTGAGATGACTTGGGCAGCAAGTAAGTGGTGGAAAAACCACTCACCACATCTTGGTTTGATGCAAGCAGGGGATGCTCTGCGCTGGTTCCACATGTGGGACTATGATCCACCTCCTTGTGCACACATTTTTGTTTGTTTGTACATTGTTTTGATCCCCTATATTGATGATGCGCTTGTACTTTTCATGGGGATGAATGTAGGAAGGAGAGAAGGCATGCATGTGCCCTATGGGATGACTACACTCCCTATACTTTATGTCTTATATTTCAGGGAGGGCATTGGTCAAACCATGGTTGTTTGATGTGACTCTTTGTTCCCTTATGGGAGGAGCTGTTTGCATCTCATGAGGACATTATGGGGACAAGTCATGGATGGATGGGTTGGTGATCACTTAGCTTATTAGAGAAGCTTATCTTTTTTTTGTGACACCAATAGAAGAAGAGATGAGTTATAGCACTCACCTTATCAGTTGCTTGAGGACAAGCAACATTTTGGAGGGGAGGAATATAATGTTCCTAATTAGCCCAAGCTAATAGGAATATTCAATTTTGTTTTTATTTTCTTGTTTAAGAATAAAACTGTAAAGGAGGACAAATTAAAATCCTTAAGCAGCGAAATAAATCAATGCCCATGTGAACAAGGCTAAATCTGGGCTGCCTTAATAAAATTCCCTTAAGTGTGAAAAGGGATTGTGGCAATTGACTGGGTCAACAAGACCAAATCTACAATGTTGTCCAGATGCAATGAACCTAGAGAGATAGCGCAGTTTTAGTTGGAGGGTTCCAATGTGAAAGGAGCTAAACCTTTTTGAGATAGTTTAGGGTTTGCAAGGCCTTCATCCTATAAATGAAAGAGGAGAGCAGCATGAAAAGGTTGTTGATCATATTGTATTGGAAGGATTTTTCTGTTTAGACACTCCTCATTCTCTAGCTGTTTAGCCGAGAATTGTGCTGCTTAGCACAAGGATATCCTGTTCAGGAATCCTCCTCTTTCCTTGAGAGGCCTCTTCGAAGAGTCTTGCTATTCTTGGTCCACTAATAGGAATTTGGCCAAGCTTCTTCTTCCAACTACAATTAAGAACCTATTGAGGGTTTGGTTGTCCTTGTGAGCAGCAACAAGTGGAAGACTAGATCTGCTCAGATCTAGATGGTACTAGTGCCTCTTCTCAGTGAGTGTGTCTTTTAACCTCCTGGAAGAGTGAATTAGAATATTGAGCTTCAAATCTTCATCTTGGCATCATGCCAACCTGAGCTCCAAGCCTAAAATGCATTTTTTGCCCCAGATTTGCGTTATTTTGCAAGAGGAGAGTTGCAGGGTGTTTGGCAACTATTGGAGGAGAGATCTCTAGTGTAGAGGAGTCTTTATCTCACTGTGGTGATCCATGGATTAGAAAAATAATCCATGTATGTTTCAGATCTGTTTTAGTCACTACTAAATCCGCTTCATAAATTCTGAATCATTCTACAGATCTACTGCAGTAGATCTCAAATCTACTCCTGTACATTCATGTTTTGCTGAAAACCCCAAGGGGTATGTAAAATAGAGACAATCTAGCGTACAGATCTGATATAGATCTAATATTTTGTACACAAATCTGTCCTAGATCTAAGTTGTAACCTACAACTACTATTTATTCATAAAAATAACACTGTCATGGCTTTGCAGTGAAATACATTTGTTGCAGCACCTCTTTTAGAGGTTTTTCTCCATAAAGTCTCTTTCTTTCTCCTGTACGTTGATTGGGCTTTAATGTAAATCTGATTTATCATTGTATCAGCTATTTTCAAGCTATTATATTGGCCTACTGCTACTGCTATCTATAACCGCGTTATTTTCTAGGCAACATTCTTTTATATTGTTGCAGTCCCTTCATTGGGCAATTTCTCAAGACAACTAGGTGTGGGAGATTTGTTTAACCCACCTAGAAGGATTTATTTTTGATACCCTCTTGGATTTATGACTTAGATACTCAGATCTAAGAATTCCAAGGGATGATTTCAAGGGTTGTAGCAGCCATTCCTGAAAATTGCATTTTTCAGGCATGCCTTGCTAGCAGTCCCAATTTTGGGATATTACAGAAAAACAAAAGAAGAAGGTTGGATGTCCAAGCTGAGGTATCTGAGCAAATAAAGTAGGGAATTAGAACTCACATTTTTGTCAAATTGCATGAGGACATGCAATGATTTTGCAGTGGGGGTATGTTGAACCTCAGGATTACCCTCTCTTTGACAAATTTTCTCACCTCTTTCCATCATTTTTTCCATAAGATCAGAGACCCTGATCAATGAAGAATGCTTGGTTTTGTCTTAAGGATGAATTTAAATGATTTTCATATTATATTTTCATGATTTTTCTATTTGGATAAGTTTTTGCAATTTAGCTACAGAATGCAGCCTTTTCTACAGCTAACTGTGCGTTCTGTAGCCACTCTTATGGTTTAGAAGGTTCCAGGTGTCAACTGAGGAATTGGGCCACATGGGTGTTTCTAGAATCATGCCTACATGGATTCTATCCTACTCACTCGGTCCAGATCGACAGAAAAAAGAGCCTAAACTCATGGTCAAATATACAAGTCAAAATATGTTACCTGCAACAGTATGACGCCTGATTTACTCTTCGTAGCAAATCATGAGTCCAGTAGTCCTATTTCAATTGAAATTCAAGTTAGACACCTGTAGCTAGTTTAAATTGTAATAAGTTATGTAGTTTCCCTTTAAATATTGGTTCTACAGAACCAAGAGACAATTCAGTACAGTTCATATTTTTAAGTGTAAACGCAAGCTTTCCGTGGATACTCTGTTTCCAGACTTTATTTTCATCATAATATGAAGTTAAATTTGCTAATGATTTCTTGATTGCACCTTTAACAAGCTAGGAGTTCAACCACATCAGTTACAGAGGGCCCCTGCTTCTAAAGGAGGTTTTTCATTTATGTTTTTAGCTAAATTTCCTTTACTCTGTTTCAACAATTTCTATTTCTAATCAGGCTTATGCTTCATAACCAGTTTTCAAATAGCTTAATGATAAACCACAATTGTGCAGACTTACTCTTCTAAGATATTTCATGGAAATAGAAACTCTGTTTTCAAAACTGAATTAAGGATTGAAGTGCTAAGAAACCACAGTTGTTTAGTTTTATTGTTCTTGTCTTTTATTTCCATTAGAACAGAGTTTTCAATTATTGTGTCAACACATGTTTATAAAATCCATTTTCAATATGCTAATCCTACACTAAATGGTTAAATATCTCACACATACAGTGGTTTAACTTAACTTGCTCATTGTCATTTTCTTTCCAAAGACTAAGGCATAATTGATTTCTCCTAAAGCATCTCAAGAGGTTAAACGCTTTAGATTTGAATGTTGCAGAAAAGTCAATTGTACATTAGTTGATTTTAGTTAAATCTTACATGATTTTCCTTTCAAGACCCTCACTTAATCTCAAACAATAATATTCCTAAAATTCATTCTAGAAGAGATTGATCTGATCATGTTTCAAGATGGGATGGTTGAATGATTAATGAAATGCAATTTCCGAGTTATCCATTTGCATATTTTTCTTAGTTCTGTAAGTTCAACAGGTGTAATTGGTTATCTAACACTATTTCAAGAAGATCATTCTTCACCATTGAATATTGGAAGTAACTAAACATACCTTAGAAGTTTTCATTACATTCCTTGCTTTTTGTTTTAGGACCTTCACAAGCTAAAGTACAAGCAGTTACTAAACTTCATCTCAATAAGGTCATGCCTAATAATTGAATGTTGAAGTAACCAGAGGTACAATAGTGTTTCATTTCCTACTTTCATTTAAGATAAGCATTGTAATTCTCAATCTTAGTTTTAGAAATAGATCCATGGATTAGGACTAATAAATAGATTAGATAGATGCTTTGTTTTCCAAATTAGGTCTTAAGTAGCGCACAATTTTTGGTTTGTTTTATGAAAATTAGATTAGTTTAAGGAACACTTCTTTTTCTTCCTTCTAAAATTCATTATATTCACTTAAATCTTTCCATAGTTTTGGACTAATCATTCTTAGATATCAAAGAACAAAAACCCCCCAAAAACAACATAAAACACAAAACAACAAAAAGGAATAGGTTTCTTAAGCACATATAGCGCACCACACTTCATCATTTTACAAACCTCGGATTGATAATTAATGCAAACAATTTAGGACACTAAATTGACTAAACAATTATGATGTTTTTAAATTAACATTCACATATTAAAGTATTTTATGATTTATTTTATTTTATTTAATTTAAAATAGTGATCTAGAATGTATTAACAAATAATTATATTTTGCTAGCATTAAATTAAGTATAGCCCATTTTTTATTGGAAGAATGCAAATATATTTTGATGTTAAATTTTTTCTTTTATCATTGATAAAGCTATTAAACATTTTCCCCTTTTCCAAGCATTTTTTTGATCAATTTTGTCCAAAATATGATGAATATTTATTGGAATTGTAAGTTTTAGCCATGTAATCTACATAATTCTAGTGTCCTAAAGGTTTTTCAAGGCACTAAATCCATTTACACATTCAAAAATGCATTTTAAATGACTAATATCAATGATCTTGCCAATAATTATGTCATTGGATTCCCATGAAAAAAAAATGTCTAATAATTAAACTCTACTTGATAAAATATTATTTACATTGTTTGAATATTAAAAAAGGTTCCACAAGCATTGTCAAAGAATATTAAAAATTGAAAAGAATTTTTTCATTTGAATTAAATCCCTTGAAAACATACAACTATTAATAAAATAAAGCACGTTAAAAAAGTTTGAGATGCCACACGATATATAAAATGGTATATAGACATCAAGAAAAATGCATGTAGTTGGTGGGGGCTCATCATGGTCATGCAGGGGAGGGCCCTAACTAGTGATTATGTGAGTCAAATAAACACTAAAAAAAATTCATGTAGTTGTTGGGTGCTCATCGTGGTCATATAGGTGGGGCTCCAACCTATAACTATGTGAGGCTCATTATTTGGTTGATGTTGGCCATTATTAAAAACTTTAGGGGCTTTGGATTCCCCTATATCATAAGGGACAAAGTCAAAAATTGTTTGTCAAACATAGTTAATTAAATGGCCCAAATACGAGTGTGTTCTTTACTTTCTTGAACATGTCCAACTACTTGGTGATGAAAATGTTGGTGTTGTTGAGTTAATTATGGTTATGAAGGTATAAATGGCTATTGGTTTATCATACATGGAGCGTCACTGCATAATTCTAAAATTTATGACTCATGGTCCTCTATGTGTGTCTCTTACATGCATTCACAATGATAGTTTGGGACATGTTAACACACCAGTGCATTGTTATACAAGGAGAAATTGTAAAATGAGTCTTAACCATTAAAATCACATATTTATGTGTTTTCCAAATAAAGAAGAGAACTTTAATCCGCACAAGCATCCACATTATATCAAATTATAGTAACTAAGGTTACTTGTCTTCTCTCAAAACAAATTTTCAACATTGACACATCCATGCCCAACATAATCTTGAGTAAGAGATAAGAGGCATAACCAAGGGAGCCCATCCATGCCCATATAGATTTGACTAGTGAATGGTAATAAAAAAAGATGCATTAAGGTATCAACTCACCCACACTAAAGTCGCCATGAGGTTTTAACTCCCGAGTAAGAAAGCTACTTTATCATTGTTAGAAATCCCATGATTAAGAACCATGCAATCATATATTTTTAAATTTTAATAATGGTTTCCACAAGATCTTTAACCTAAATATGCAAGTCACTTTTTTTCGATCTTTCCCAACCAAAGCTTGTTGAGTCAATTTTGTAGTATAGTTTTGAAATATAGCCATTTATAGTCAATGGTTGGTAGCTTAAACATAGAAAAAGTTGTAGCATGCCCTCATTTGGATTGTTTTCACCAAGCCTTAGGGGCTTGGAGTTGTAGGAATATTCTTCTATGGATAAAAAAATCCCATCATTGGTCAAATTAAAGAAAATTACAAACAATAGGATATGCTACTATATCTTTCTCATAGATCTAACCATACAATTGTATCTACCTTGGGAGGATAAAAGATAAGATACCTTAAATCATCAATTTGCTAAAATATCCATTGAAATCTTCTAGATCCAAGTCCAATGAAGGTTTTCCACCTACACAAAAAACAAATAAAAAAAAGGACTTTCCTCATACCTTTAGGATATTGCAAATAAAAGTTACATGAAATAAAACCTAATATAACATTTCAAGTCTATTGAGATTGAAAATTTTTAATTCAAGATACAATATATTAATGAATTATAAACATTTTCGTGGAGGAAAAAGACTATGCATCTACATTAAGTAAAATGAATTAAAACAATAAATGATGCCGTGAGACCTTATTGCCATACTCCTAACACCAAGACTTGGAACCTTTCTCCTTAATGAAAAAATTTCCTTGTTCAATAAGAATAATCATACACCATATCACAATAAGAAGGCTATGAAAACTCTCACCTAGGCTCTAGTCACACTAGTGTTGACGTCAAACACTTAGTAATCTATAGCAGGTTCAAGATCAATAGATCCTGCTCCATTTTACTAACATAAGGATGTTCTTTCTTAGGATTACCTCTTCTCTTATCTTGGCTTCCTCTTATAAAATATTTTGGGAGCTTGAAGATAGGTTTCATGGATTGTAAACTAAGAAATTACAAGCCATGCATAAGTTCCATGCTCAATTATGATTTTTTCCAAACTCTTTATGAGTTTTTTGCTCAATTATGAAATCATTATTATTTCATAATTATGAAATTATATTGAAATAATTATTTTCTTATGAAATATTTATGACATTTTTTCTCAATTGTGTAATTTCATATTGACAACATCTAATATCATTTTTGCAAGGTTTATGGTCAGAAATACAAGTATGACACTTGGAGACCTACCTTATTCACAAGGTCCTTTAGAATTAATATCTACACCCTATATACGATAAACTTATAAACAAAGGCCAATTTGAACTTTAATTTAAGATCCATGAAACACATCCACTCCATCATCTTACTATCAACTAAGTCCTTGGTTGATCTATGCTTGCCTTAAACAGTTTCATGGAAAAAACAAAGTGGATTTAGCCATGGTTACCTCCTCATACAATAGATAAAGAGCCATCATAAAAAATAATCATTGAATGAACATGTAAGAAGGGAGAGATATTTCTAAGGAAAGTGGCTTGATGGCCTTTGAAGCCTTCCTAATACTAGTTGGAAAAATTGTGTTAGGGTCTTTCACCTATAGGGGTAGCCATTATATTTTAAAAATATATAAACCACCATAATTTCTTACCAACTGTGGTTCCTTGACATATTTGATGTCTAAGAAGCACCTTCCCAACCTCATTTTCACTAATGAATCTTACCACCCACTTGGCATAAAGATTCTTGTTTTGAGTCCTTTTTTTGATGACACCTAAGCCTCCTCGCTGTCATGGAGTTGTAGAAATATTAGTTAACTACATGAAAGCCTTTATTACTAGCACTTTTTTTCAAATGAAATTTAATAAGCATCCTTTACAAATGTTTGTAAGAAAACTTGGAAGGAACCCAATAAGAGGAGTTGTAAGCACGAACAATTGCTGGAATTGTAATACATATATTAAACCTATATGTCTAAGAGCATCATGATCAATTTACCAATTTTATTTTCCACTGTTTGTAATACCACTCCCAATAAGTCCTTAGGTTAATCCTAGAAGGAAAAGTAAATATCATGGAACCTAAACATTTGCATTGGTTGGATGGGCTTCCAATTTTGATTGCATAGTCATTCTAGGATTCATTGTTGATATTTTTGGACCAAAAAAATATTATATATATGTGTGTGTGTGTGTGTTGGGGGGGGGGGGGGTATATATTTTTCTCCAAGAAAATAATCACAAAAACTAGTAAATGATACTCTAAATATGTTAAGGCTATAATACATTATATAGTGTTTTCTTAGATTAAAATGTTGTATTTGAAGCATATTGCTCAAAATATTGAAATGAATTGAGAATATAAGTGAAATATCTACAATAATAAAAATAGAGCACACCATTAATATATATGCATATATATGTGTGTGTGTGTAAAATATGATACAACTGCTTTTATAGGGTTTTTCCTGCAACCAGTCTGCAAACTCTGCATGCCTCTGTGAATTGTGTTAGTACTCCACCAGTTCTCTGAAGGCTGAATATGAAACTGAAAAAGGTAACGATAGACCACTTTGACCTAGTAGCTAGCCCTACTAGGCTAAGAGGGGTCTTTCTATGAGATCACACTCAAGGATTGACTGTGATTTGAAGGATATTATGCTAGATATGATAGGCTCAGGTAGGTTTTGAGTTTCTTAGGGTTTGATGCTAGATCAGGGATGAAACCATGTAGCCAGGTCTAGCTATCAAAAGGGTTTACAACTACAAAGATATAAAGGAGCAATGTAGTAATGGATCTATGATGGCTTTAGGGTTTTGTAGGTATGGTGGAGGGCATGAAAAGGTAGAGGGATTTAATGAGCATGTTTAATCATGATTCATTAAACTAGAAGCATGAAACACAAAATGACATTTCCATATAAACAAAGCTAAATCATAGAATTATGCTTATGAATTGTAAGGAAAGCCACTAAAGATACAAGATATGGAAAGAGAAGCTATATATAATTGATCAAAGACTATAACATAGAAAATACATGATCATAAATTCACTGCACATGAATTCCTAGATAATAGCTACAACTGCATCCTTTGATTTCTTAATATGAAAGTGAAAGTACAAGCTACACTAGTTACAATCTTATGATGTCCAACTAGTCAAATGACTCTGAAAATGATATATATAAATGAAAACAACCTCTCCCCTCTCTCAGGGGTCGAATCCCTCAGTTTTGGAGCTGATTACATGATATTCTCAACAAAAACCTAATGTCTAGGGAGATCACCCAATTCACCTCATCATAGGGAACTAGATACATTTGACCAACAATTACATCAACAAGCATGTATCTACCCTATTTCACTATTTAACAGCTCAATCACACTTCATGAAATCACAAAACAATCATCATTCATCAATTACACATGTAAAAAGTCAAATTAGGTCAAACTGCCTGTGAAAAATGCCTATTGGAGAAAGCACAACGTGTTGAGGAAAAAGGAAATTTGAAGGCCTTCCAGGTTTTCAAATGCTGATATGAAAGCTGCTGTGGATAGCCCTTTATGTCAGCTACATTATAGGATTTTAAAGAACTAAAAAAGGTGGCTCCTAGCCCTCCAAATATTAATTCTCCAAAAAGTACTTAGAAAGTGCAGCGTGGCCTCCAAAAAGTGGGTAGAAAGGTCATTTTTTACTAGTTTTTGGGCATTTTGACCCTCCAAAAGTGGCTGACATGGCTCCACTGCTGACTAGGATTGAAGTATTCATCAAGAGGAATCCACCAATGTTGAGAGTGCATCCATTGGACCTCCCCAACAAAAGCGCAACGTGGCCCATGCTGTGCTTTTGCCAGTATGACTGGTTTTCAAAATTTCTAATTTTGACCCAAAACTGAAAAAATCAAAATTTTCTCCCAAAATACTCAAAATCAGTCCATAGATGCTTGAAAAGGTGTATTATGATACTAAGGAAGCATCAACAAGTAGATCCAAGTTACCCTTCTCCTTTTGACTAATTATGGTTTCCTTTAGTTTTTCTTGCAATTGTTTGACTTTGACTTTGTAAATTGGATTCCTGGTGTAGTAGTGGTCATCCATGCATTTTTGTAAATTTTTATCTTTGTTGACCTTATCAAGGAGCTTATCTAAGTGAATATTTACTTTCATAAACCAGAAATCCCTATTTTCATTGATTTCCATGGCTATCCTTTTTTCAAATGTCAACTCTTCATTTGGTGGATTTTTCTCTCCTTCTTTCTGAAGTGATTTTCAGAGACCCATGGTCCTTGGCCTCTTCCTTGTCACCTGCTCTTCATGATTTTCTGAATCTTCAGTGTCAACCACTGCTTTGCCTTTCACATCTTGCATACTAGCTTCAAAATGATTTCTCTCTAAAGACAACTGCTTTTCCTTCAACTGATTGTTCTCTTGTTCTAGGAAGGAAATTATGAAATTAGGCCTTGCAAAATTTTCCTTGAGTTATTTGATTTGAGCATATTTATCCTTGATGATCTGCTGTATTTTTTCATGCTCTTCACTAGCCTCCAAGTCTACTATGTCAATGTCATGATGGATGATCTCCTCATCATGAAAAGATGTCTCATGCTATAAAGGTAATCTATGTTATGTTGATGTGGGTTTGGCTCCTTCCTCAATATGAGGAGAAAAAACAAGCCTTTTGCCTCTATGGTATGTCTGAGTGACCTCAATCTTCCTCCACACTGAAACTGTAATAGGTGAGCCAATCTCCACATGTCTAGATGGTGATGATGGTGCTGATTGTACTGATGGTGAACTAGGGCTATTAGGCTGGCTACTAGAAGAAAAAAATACATATGATTGCATGAAGGTTTCCCAAGAGATGCTATTCTTTTTAAGCTAGTGTAAAACAATGATATTGATAAGAGCATGGTGGAAGAGGCTTCCTTCAGACTACCCTGCTTATGCTGAATTTTTTCTACCATCTTTGCCAAACGTCTGTAGAGGCAATAGGGAAAATTGAGTGGATTTACCCCTGTGAAATGCATGATAAGTCTGGAATGATACCCATATAGTCTAGAAATATTCACTCACAAGTGAAGTACTTCATGATGATATTCATTAGTGGTGTATACTTTTCAAGGAGGTGCTCAACAAGAAAAATCTTCTTCTTGTGTTGTTGATAATGTCTTCTGAGATAGGGTTGGTAATTTTGAATGTATAGGTCTTGTTTTTTGGACCATTCATCACCATGATTTGGTATCCTTGTAGCCTCAGCTACTACATCAGTTGATATAGTGAAAGTAACCCCTGCAATCATTACCTTGTCCTTTTTGGGCTGAGTGGCAAACAATTTAGTCAATGTGGCATGGTATTTGAAACTCTCAACTTGTTCACAAAAAGGAAGATATCCTACCCTTTGAAAACAATGCTTGGATAATGGTGAAGAAATCACTTAATGAGTGTTTAAGGGCTCATATCTCAATAGCTAACCTCCCTTATTGTAAGGCTTCTTCTCCTCCATTTGATAGTTTGCAATGGGAAAACCCTAATTGAACAAAACATGGGAAGGGAGTGAAGGGATAGGATGAAGGGGTTAGGGAAGGAAGATGGGAGTAGGAAAATTTAGAGAGATGGAAATGGGTTTTAGGAAACTTTAGGAAGTGTAATGGAGTGAAATGGGTATGGGAATTGAGCTAGGGAATTTTTACACATTCCTAGCTAGGAAAACTGCCAAAATTTGCAGTATTACGCTAGGGTTTAGCATTTGGGGCTTAGGAATTGGGAAAGAGGGAGTGTGAAGGCTATGGGAGATGGTTTAGAGTGTGAGGGAGGTTAAAAATTATATGGGAAGTGTGTTTACCTTGCAAATTTTGAAAATATGGGCCAACCACTAAAACATAGTATAGGGGCCAATGGAGGGTTTACACTCTAAAACCATAAAATTGAGCTGCAAGGGGAGGTTACTGAGGTGTAAATTAATTTTTCACTGATTCTAGACACCTTGATAGCCTTCAAAAACCTTCATAAGTTTATTTTATTCCTTTGAGAGGGAAAACACAACGTGTAGGAGAAAGAGGAGCGTGTAGCCTAGAAAGCGCAACGTGGCTTCTTTGGCATCAAATTTTGGATTGTATTTGATTTGAATTTTCTGAAATTGCCTTGGTAGGTGAGAGAGAACTCTTCTTCAATGATGTGAATGAGATAATGAACTTGATTGGCCTTTTATAGCTTGTGATGGTCACTTTTATTCATAGTAGTGGGATGACCCACTACATGTCTTTTCAATTTTCTTTGAAAACATGTAGCTTTGAAACTTTCTTATGCAGCTTTAGGAACATTAGGAAATTATTACATATTTGAGACATAAATTACATTTGAAACCAAATTCATAGAACAACTTTACCTGTTACCACTCCTCATTTACCGGATTTATGCATGGAATGACAGATTTTGGATGAATGAAACCCTAATGACCTAATGGAGACACTGAAATGAATGAAATCATGGCGATGTTGACTAAAGTGATGATGATGAACTTTCAATGATGGTACACTCAACTAAGTGATGATAAGGATTGGCATGTAAAATTTTTGAAAGGAGTGGAAATAGCCCTAGACACACTAACGAGTGACCAAATTTTTATTTGAAGACCTAATGAAATGAAAAAAAATAGAATTTGAGAACCTAACAAGACATGGTAAGAGCATATTTGATCACGTGTGAGAGGCTGACTAGAATGAAACTAACATTGGCTCCAGCTAGGGATGAAAGCTCCTTGGAGGTGTCAAGAATACAGTAGACCAAGTAGCCTAACCATTGGGCATGGAGTCAAAAATACAAAAAAATGAAACTAAATAATGAAAATTTACTCAAAACTGAACTGACTTGAATTTTATTGAACGTAGAAATCAACAGAAAATAAAGGGAGCTTGATGGCCTTCACTTCAGGCCCCAAGCTTCGATGATTATCTCTTTCACACTTTGGCAGAAAAAAATAAACTGATATGTACAATAAGGCCCAAGAAACTTCAGAGATCTACTCAGACAATGTAGTGCTTGAGAATCCTACCATTGATTGGTCCTCCTATAAAATATTATCCATTAATTTCCTCCAATGGATAAGCATGTTGTCCTCTTGAAGCTGAAATTTTGTATGGTCCCTTCCATAAGTTCTCAAATTTACCATGTTTCCCTTTCTCTTTGTTTCTATCATCCCAACGTAGGACCATATCACCAATTTTGTAATCATTTGCCTTTGTCTTGCGGTCATATACCTTCTTAATTCTCTCTTGAAGCTTAGAGGTGTTTTGAAACACCTCATCCCTGGTGTGCTGGAGATGAATCATATGATTGATCCGGCGCTACAAATCATTCATTTCGCTACTTGATTCCTGTAATAGTTTCATAACTAGCCCTGCAAATTATGTAGGGAAAAATGTGTCGACTCCATATACCAATTGGAAAGGAGACATACCTATTGACTTCTTGCTACTCACTCTGTCCACCCACAAGGAATTAATAAGTTTCTTATGCCAGTTTTTCTTGTTCACCTCCAACATCTTCTTTATAATGTTGACCAAATATTTTTTTGAAGATTCATCCAATCCATTGCCTTGTAGATAATATGCGGTCGAGTGACTCAACCATTTACTTGGACTTGAATGCAACAAGATTATCTGTAATTATTTTATGGGGACAACCAAATCAAGAAAAAATATTACTTTCCAAAAACTGAATAATGGCTAAATTGGTAGCTTGCCTCGTTGGGATTGCTTCAATCCATTTGGTCAAGTAGTCTGTAGCTGTCAAGATCCACTTATGCTGGGCGGAATAGGAAGGGTGGATTTCTCCAATGAAATAAAGGCCCCATTGTTGAAATGGTGGTTGCATGGATATGGGTTGCAAAGGCAACAGGAGCAACTTCCTCTTACCTTGAAATATCTGGCATTCATGACAACTCATCATGGTTTTACACAAATCAGCAAAGAGAGTAGGCCAATAATAACCGCCCTCAACACTATTCACCGTAGTTTTCCAAAACAAATGACCTACATAATCTCCTTTGTGAAAATCACTCATTACCTCCTTGGCTTCACTTTCTACCACACAATTTAGCAAGACACCTCCCGGGCCTTCCCAATATAAAGCGTTGTCTAAAATGCAATACTTGGAAGCTTTTAACTTTAATTATCTACCATTGCTTTTAGACATGTCTGGGGGAGGATTAAGATGCTGAAGAACATAAATGATGTTGAAATACCAAGGGGAGGAGAGAAAAATTTCTGATACCTGTATGAGTGAGTCATAATATTCTTCTTTGGACAAAACTGAAATCAAATTGATATCAATTTCATCTAAATTGGATTCAGCCATCAGCTTGGCCAATCCCCGACCTTTGATAAGATTTGTAGGCTTGATATCAAGATCATACTCTAGCATAGTTTCTATCCACTTTCCTCTTCTGCCTTCCAGATCATTTTGCATCAGGACATCCTTCACTGCTGCATTAGGAACATAGGCTAGAATGTGTGAGTGAAGGATATACACTCGAAAGTCCTTCAATGCCTTTACCAGGGCCAAGGCTTTCTTCTCAATGATGTTATATCTAAGGGGAACATCTCTAATGGTACAACTAAAGAAAGAAATGTGTTGTGTTGTATCTCAAGAAACAATCCCTTGGTTGTGGTAAGGAATCAATGCTTAAGACATTTTATAAATGTATGTCAAAATTACAGTATCAAATGGCCTCTATTTAACACCTTTGGAATTTAATTACTTAATACCCTCAATAATATGATATAATGAAAGCCTTCACAATGCCATAAACTGCTGATATTTGAATGAGATGAAAAGAGAGCGATGAGAATTTTAAGAATGATATCTGAAAACATAGAATCTACCACTTTTAAGTTTCAAAGAAATTCATGGAATGAAGAGCTAAATAATCAAATATGTCAGAAATAAAATTAGTTTGTTTACTCCACTTAAGAATCTCCTGAGCTTGTGAATGAGCCTAACTTGACCTCTTTCCGGTGTGCAAAGTTCAACGCCCATCTATCCAATCTTTGAATTGCTTCAATGGAATGTATCTGACTTGACCCACCTTCACATCTCATCACGTAATGTTAATGTACCAAAATATAAATCAAAATTCTTCTACGACACACAAATTTTACATTTTTCTATCATATATGATTTTTTGGTGTTTTGAAAAATATTTCAAAGGTAAATGCAAATGAGCCACAACATCTGGCTCCACCTGTAGATAGTGGTTTTTTCCACAGAAGCGCTAAGAACCATAGATTAGTGCCTTATCCATTGGGCATGGAGTCAAATATTGCTTGGTGACATATGAACAATGAGCAATCCAATATTTACAATGGTGGAATGCTAACTTTTAATACTGGAAATAATGCTTCAGATACTGCCCGTACACAGGAAGCTGTGCTATCTCCCCATCTAGATCTTCCAAAATGAATGTGTTATTTGACCTTGCCTCAGAGATTTTGTATGGACCATACCAGAGAGGGTCAAATTTACCATGCTTCCCCTTTTCTTCTTTTCTGGTGTCCCATATCAGTACCAAATCTCTTGCTTGAAAGAGAACTTCTTTTGCTTTTCTGTCAAATATAGAATTCATCTTTTCTTGACAAGTAATCAAGTTATCCCTGAATTTGTTTATGTTTTCACTTGATTCAATTATTTTGTTTAATCTTCTTACCAGAGAATTAGGTTCTTCTTGAGCTTCTTGAAGGAAAGAAATCACTGGTTTGGCCAGTTGAGTAGGAAATAGTGCTTGAGTTCCATAAAACATTTCATAAGGAGACTTTCCAGTAGATCTCCTCATAGTGACTCGAATTGCCTAGAGGGAAAAATTCAACTTCATATCCCAATCCTTCTGATACTCAGTGATCGTCTTCTTCAAGATTCTGGCCAATGTCTTATTAGAAGACTCTTCCAATCCATTCCCTTGGTGATGATACGCTGTGGAATGTGATACAATTATGTTATATGTTTGACAAAAATTAATGAAACGAGCAGAGTTGAATACCTGAGCCTTATCAGTTACAATTTTGACTGGACATCTGAATTTGCTGAAAATGTTTTCCTCCAGAAACTTCATCACTACTTGGTCATTCACTTTCTTAGTGGGTATTTCTTCAACCCATTTTGTAAAATAAGCAGTGGCAGTCATAATCCACTTGAATTTTCCACTTGATGGTGGATTGATCTATCAATTAAAATCCAGTCCCCATTTCTTGAAAGGTTCTTCAATAAATACTGGGATGAGAGGCAATGGGGCAAGTTTTTTATTTTCAGAAAAGAACTGATAGTTCTGACAACTTCTGACTAGTCTATAAACATCTGCAAATAGGGTTGGCCAATAGAAGCCTGACTTGAGAATTTTATGAGTAGTGACCTTCCAGCTATAATTTCCTCCACACAAACTTTCATGATATTGTTTGGTTACTTCAACAGATTTTCCTTCGGTCAAACATAACGATAAAATACCAGCAGGATATTTCCAGTATAGCTTTCTTCTACGATAACATATGGTTGAGACTTGAGCTTGAGAGCTCTGTATTTTGTTCTATTTAGTGAAGTTGGACAGGAAAAGAAACACAGGTAATGCACAATATATTTATACCAATTGTTAGGCCAAAATAGGTCAAAGGAAAATACCGAGAGGGGGGGGTGAATCAGTTTTTTCTGCATAATCAAATCTTTTTACTTTTTCATTCCTTAAAACCCATACGCTACTTTACTTCAGTAAACTAGCGTATATACGCGTATCCCCTTTATGAAACTCGCGTATACACAGATATATAGATATGTCATTAAACTTCACTTAAACAATTCCTTCATTTATTCATCAGATATTCAATAAGCAGTAAACATGTGCAGTAAGAACAGAATAAACCATCACACAAAGCATCACACATGAACACCAGGATTTTTAGGTGGAAACCCAAATCGGGAGAAAACCACCGCTGCAGTTGCTCAGCCTTCAATATTTTATTATGGAGAAAACATCTTACAACATATGTGCTGGCGCAGACTTGACCAGCATGCAGGCACCCACCTGCGCTCGTTTACCAGCCTCTCCTGGAAGGGAGCTCCAACCCCCTGACTCGTTTACCAGCCTCTCCTGGAAGGGAGCTACGACCCCCGATCTCGTTTACCAGCCTCACCTGGAAGGGAGCTACAACCCCCTGACTGAAGGCTACAACCCTCAGCACCACCTTGGACCACGTTTCATCAATTTTCACACTGGATCCAACAACTTCAATAGAACAACACTTGTAGACCAAGTTTCATCATATTTCCAAACTGAACCCTTTCCATACTTTTAAGCACAAACATTCATCACCAAAAGATACTTAACAACACAGATCAGATAGCAGAAACATAGCAGAATAGATCAGATATTTCATACCCTTTGCTTCAGCAAACCCTAGTTTGCATACGCTTCTCCGTATAAGTAGTGTATAGATCTTCAATCATTACGCAGTTAAAGATACTTCATCGACGATATTTTTCACAACAACGCACCTTTTGCTTCAGACAGATGTTCGCTTAGATGCTCGCCTCATCACAGATCTAAGCCTTCCATAATCAGATCTAGCAAATACAAGAGCAATTCAGATCTAGATCCCCTTCTTCATCATTGGTGCATCATACATTCAGATTTATCATTCAAGTGTAACCCTTTCCATTCAGATCTACTTCAGAGAGAAGTATTCATTCAAGCTCAGACATCTTGCACCTACACTCATGATTTGCACAATGAATTTCTTCTCCTTATATAGGTTTATCCTTTTCCACACGGCCAAAACAATACCATGAGCCTTATATACCACCTAGCCAAACCAATACCATGAGCCTTCAATACCATGAGTCAAACCAATACCATGAGCCTTCAATACCATGAGTCTTCAATACCATGAGTCTTCAATACCATGAGTCATCAATACCATGAGCCTTCAATACCACGAGTCTTCAATACCATGAGTCTTCAATACCACGAGTCATCAATACCATGAGCCTTCAATACCACGGGCCCCTGGATTTGCAATTTTTGAGCGCTTTTTCCCATACGCGACTTAGAACGTTCTTTTCCGCGTGCATACGCGACTTGCCTTAGACATATCCGCGTATTCATAGAGACATACTCTTTTCATCATACTTTGAGCTCATTCTGAATTCCTTTCTTCATTGCCTTCTATACACACTGTAGATACATCATATTTTCTTCATCAGGAACATATTCTCTCAAGCACAACTTCATCAAGTAAGATGTCATCATCTTCATCAAGTGGGTTGCCTTTCAGGGACAACACTTAGCATCATATTTTCAACAAACATTATATCACATCAGATTTACATCATTTACTAAGTCCATCAAGTCAAGCATAACTTCATCAGGTGGATTGCCATCAAGGACAACATATGTCAACAGTCGCATGTCTTTATCTTCATTCAGTGGGTTGTCATCAAGGACAACATCCTGCATCATATTTCCAACAATCTCCCCCTTTTGACTTGATGGCAACCATGATGGTGTTTGGTTACCACAACAGATAGATACATTAAGAATACAATGACACCATGTCATTCTCCTTATTTTCCATGTCACTCTCTCCATTTTTGGCATCATTCAAACACCATGTCACTCTCCCCCTTTGACATCAAGGGCAAAGGGCACATCATTATCTTCATTCACACACCATGTCACTCTCCCCCTTTGACATCAAGGGCAACGGACAAAACCAGTAGATCAAAACCAACACACTCTCCCCCTTTGACATCAAGGGCAACGGGCGGATCAAAACCAACACACTCACCCCCTTTTCTCCTCATGTAGAAGAAGCGTTCTGCAGATCTGATGTATACTGAAGTGACCAAGCTCCCCCTGAGTTCATGCTGAATCTTCAAACATATTTTTCAATGAAGTACATGACTTTATGAACTTCCTATCACCAAAGACTCATACTTACATCAATTATCCATCCAAGTGGATTTACATATGAGACTCAACTACCCAACCAAGTGGGTTTACAAATTTGATTCAGCTACCCAACCAAGTGGGTTTACAAAATTTGACTCAGCTACCCAACCAAGTGGGTTTACAAAATTGACAAGTCCTTACATGACTGAATATTACAATTTTACAACATGAGTCTCAACAAGACCTTTTAATCAAACTACAAATATGACTTTTCATGACCAATACCAAGAAGACCTCAAGAGAGATCATATATCAGAACCACCATAATGCCCGCAATGCATTATACTCAGCAAAACTAATGCTCCCCCTGAATCTGTGCAACCAAGCAATCTTTCCAAATGACTAAGGCTCCCCCTTAGTTTGTGCATCCTGAAAACTTCCACCAACAAATCATCAAGGCATCTTCATCAAAACATTAGAAACAGAATTATGAGAACTGGAGCACCACAGAGATACCAAACAGTATCAGAGATACCAAACAACATTGCAGCTGTGCTGAAGAGAGCTGAACCAACCAAAGTTGCTAGCAACCAACCATACGCGGTTTTCTGTGCAGGAACTCGCGTGTATACGCGACTATGTTTCAGTAAACCCGCGTATCCAAAGCCATCTTCAACCAGAACTGATCCTCTGTGAGAAAAATGCAGTGTTCAGCTTCTTTCTGAGGTATTTGAATGCTTCCTTGGACTACAGATAGATGGAACAGGGTAGTATTTTCTTCAAAAGTCATCCAACGGTTGTAGCATAACCAAGCCTTCAGATTCTTTGCAGCATCAATACAATCTTTCCAAGAAAGTTTATCATATCAAAACAACAACTTCCCATAAGTGTCAAGCAATCATTCATGTGGTCCACCACCATCCTACATCACCATGACCTTTAAGATTTAACATGAAGTAACATATGTAGGCAAAAGATCTCAACCATAGTAACAATTTAGTAACAAACTATGCATGATCTATTCTCATCTCTGAATCATAAGACTTCCAATTTATCCAACAGATAAACTTCAGCAAGCAGTAAACACAGATCATTCAACGACTCATCATCATAAACCATGTACCAAGCCATCATCATTTGAGCATGAGTATCACAAAAACCAAGAATAAACAGTCATATTGCCAACAATGCAATCATTAGTATTCAAACCTGCTGCTCCCCCTAAACCAGTGCTCCTTCTTATCTTATGCAACCTGAAAACGTTCATCAGCATCATCAGCAACAATCTCTGCATGATCTGTCCTCATCTCTGAATTATAAGACTTCCATCTCAACAACGAGTGCTCTTCATCATAAAGCAACCAGGCTTTATCCATAATGTTCAACACAAGAACCCATGTATCATTTCATGATTATGAGTATAACCAGAATAATGCTAACAATGCAGTCATCAGCAGTCAGACTGATGCTCCCCCTGGACCTCTGCTCTAGATCTTCAGTTATCAGATAAATTCTTTTATCATCAATGCATACGCGACTGTGTCTACTGAAACTCGCGTGTATACGTGACTTTTGTGAATAGAACTCGCGTATGGAAAGTGTAATATAGAAAATTTCACACCTTCATCTCCTTCTGCAAATTTACCTTCTGTTCCTGTCTTTTCTTTACACCAGATGCACTGTCAGAAATTCATATAACCAAAGTAATCAAATCAACCATGAGAGTCATCATGCATTGCTCCCCCTGTGACGATACATTACTAAATCTCCTAATGTATCCCACATCATTCATGCAGTCAATCAGAGAAGTAAGCTTCAGAAGCGGATGACTGCAGTAGGGTCTGAATTCCCTACATTTCTGATCGGTCCTCCTTCTTCTTCCAGATTTGTTTGAACTTTCTATTTGAGTGCTGGAAGTTATCCACTTTCCCAGATCTGCTCATCCTGCATTCTTTTTCTACATGTCCATACTTGTTACAAGCATAACATCTCATGTGGCTAGAGAAATAAACATAAGAATCATGATGAGTATTTTTAATCTTTCTCCTTTTGCAATCAACTTCTTTATGTCCATACATGTTACATGAGAAACAATATCCCCTGAAGAAACTAGAGTACCTTTCTGAGTAGAACCTGTTTGTTTGTGGCTGAAATGATCTGCTCCTGCAATTTGCTGCAACATGCCCATAATTATGACATTTGAAACATTCAACATTATTGAATGATTTCCTTTGAGATTTCTTCATTGTTGGTTGACCTTTTGTTTCTTTCAACACTTCAAGTTTCGTATTGACACCTTCCTTTGAATCATTAGCATTCTCTTGTGAACTAGATTCTCCTTTAACTGTTTCATGAAAACCAAGACCAATTTTGATAGAAGGAGACCTTTGACTACTAAGAATATTATCCAGAATCTTAGTACTATCTTGAAACCTCAAAAGTCTAACCTTTTCTTCTAATTTACCTTTGAGAATGTTTACCTCAACCTCCAGGTCTTGACATTGCTTTGTCATGCTTTCTTCTTTCCTTCTTCCATCTTCTACTTGATCCTTCAGATTTAGAATTTCTTCTTTCAACCAATTTTCGTTTTCTTCACATGATTGTTGCAGCTCTTCATTCTTCTTCTTCGATGCTTTGAGATCTTCTTTCAGAGATATGTTTTCAGCTTCAAGTCCAGCATTCTTCTTATTTGATTTTTTGAGACCTACTTTGAGGGAAATGATTTCTGCTTCAAGTTCTTCATTCTTCTTATTTGATTCTTCAAGATCTGCTAGTAGAGAGATGATTCCATCTCCAAATTCTGCATTCTTCTTGTTTGATTCTTCAAGATCTGCTTGTAGACGTTCTATGATAGACCAGATTTTTGCTCCAAGTTCTTCATTTTCATTTAGTTGTAGAGGTTCCTCACTCTTCTTACTTGATGCTTCTAGAGAGATGACTGTAGCTTCAAGACCTTCATTCTCCATTTTCCCCATTGTTACGGATCTCCTTCAAGCGATTAAGCTTCTGCAGAAGGACCACGCTCCGATACCAATTGTTGGGAAAAATACTGAGAGGGGGGGGTGAATCAGTATTTACTGCATAATCAAATATTTTTACTTTTTCATTCCTTAAAACCCATACGCTACTTTACTTCAGTAAACTAGCGTATATACGCGGATCCCCTTTATGAAACTAGCGTATACACAGAGATTTAGATATGTCATTAAATCTTCACTTAAACCATTCCATCATTTATTCATCAGATATTCAATAAGCAGTAAACAGGTGCAGTAAGAACAGAATAAAACATCACACAAAGCATCACACATGAACACCAGGATTTTTAGGTGGAAACCCAAATCGGGAGAAAACCACCGCTGCAGTTGCTCAGCTTTCAATATTTTATTATAGAGAAAACATCTTACAACATATGTGCTGGCGCAGACTTGACCAGCACGCAGGCACCCACCTGCGCTCGTTTACCAGCCTCTCCTGGAAGGGAGCTCCAACCCCCTGACTCGTTTACCAGCCTCTCCTGGAAGGGAGCTACGACCTCCCGATCTCGTTTACCAGCCTCACCTGGAAGGGAGCTACAACCCCCTGACTGAAGGCTACAACCCTCAGCACCACCTTGGACCACGTTTCATCAATTTTCACACTGGATCCAACAACTTCAATAGAACACCACTTGCAGGCCACATTTCATCATATTTCCAGACTGGACCCTTTCCAAACTTTTAAGCACAAACATTCATCACCAATAGATACTTAACAACACAGATCAGATAGCAGAAACATAGCAGAACAGATCAGATATTTCATACCCTTTGCTTCAGCAAACCCTAGTTTGCATACGCGCTTCCTCCGTGGCGAAGTAGCATATAGATCTTCAATCATTACAGAGCAGCATACTTCATCAGATCAGATATTCAGTTCAGATCTACCCTTTTGCTTCAGACAGATGTTCGCCTAGATGCTCGCCTCATCACAGATCTAAGCCATCCATAATCAGATCTAGCAAATACAAGAGCAATTCAGATCTAGATCCCCTTATTCATCATTGGTGCATCATACATTCAGATTTATCATTCAAGTGTAACCCTTTCCATTCAGATATACTTCAGAGAGAAGTATTCATTCAAGCTCAGACATATTGCTCTCACACTCATGATTTGCACAATGAATTTCTTCTCCTTATATAGGTTTATCTTTTTCAATACCACGGGCCAAAACAATACCATGAGCCTTCAATACCACGAGCCAAACCAATACCATGAGCCTTCAATACCATGAGTCAAACCAATACCATGAGCCTTCAATACCATGAGTCTTCAATACCATGAGTCATCAATACCATGAGCCTTCAATACCACGAGTCTTCAATACCATGAGTCTTCAATACCACGAGTCATCAATACCATGAGCCTTCAATACCACGAGTCATCAATACCATGAGCCTTCAATACCACGGGCCCCTGGATTTGCACTTTTTGAGCACTTTTTCCCATACGCGACTTATCACGTTCTTTTTAGACATATCCGCGTATTCATAGAGACATAATTTTTTCATCATACTTTGAGCACATTCTGAATTCCTTTCTTCATTGCACACCGTAGATACATCATATTTTCTTCATCAAGAACATATTCTAGCAAGCACAACTTCATCAAGTAAGTTGCCATCATCTTTATCAAGTGGGTTGCCTTTCAGTGGACAACACTTAGCATCATATTGTCAACAAACATCATATCACATCGTATTTACATCATTTACTAAGTCCATCAAGTCAAGCATAACTTCATCAAAGTCGATTGCCATCAAGGACAACATATGTCAATGTAATGATGTCTTTATCTTCTGATTCATGGGTTGCCATCAAGGACAACATCCCGCATCATATCTAACACAATAAATAAATAAATGATTTATTTATTATTTTAGGGAGATGGTGGGAATATAATTAAATAAATAATGATTTATTTAATTATTTAAAAATGATTTAGTCAAATTTAACTAGGAATATTATTAAATAATGATTTAAATAAATTATTCCTAGGAAATAATTAAATAAATAATGATTTATTTAATTAATTTCCTTGTTTTGGGTTAAATATGACCAGGAAATATAGACAAATGTTATTTTACATGGTGAAAGAAATTTTACTTAGGGTAAAATTGGGCTTACATGGTGTACTTGGGTTCATCTAATGATAATGGGTTAGATGACCAAAAAATGGTGTAACACCCTCAGTCCTCTGCTCCATCTGGTTCACAAGTGTTCATGATGAACGGTTCTGCACCCATTTCTATTGCTACTCGATCGAAAGATTATTCTGGTTCACGTCAGGCAGCGGGGAAAGAGATCATTGATGGTCTTCCTCCCCCTCCTATTTCTGGTCCTCTTGAGATTTAACGGCCTAACACTGAATCCGTTGTGCGACCACCTTCCAAAGGTGTGCTCCGTAAGTCTTTGTACAATCCCAACGCCCGTGCCACTCAGAATTATAGTATTGTTGAAGATTTGGCTCAGGCGCCGTCCACAATGTCTACGTTAGAAGTACTTCAGAGTTTTCCTTCGCAACGTAAAGCTTTGCTATCTGGGATAGGTGGGATTGATCCTGCCAATACTAGTTTGCTTGCTTTCGATTTAGAGAATTTCGTCCCGCGACTCCCACACCAAATTGTGCTCATCATTCACGTTGGTATTAATGGTTTGAATATTCACTAGGCTGTCATGGGCGAGGGTGCATCTACCTGTGTTATGTCATCTACTTGTTGGAAAGCCATTGGTTCTCCAACTCTTACCTCATCACCCAATGCCCTTAAAACATTTGATGGAAGAGAATCTAAACCTCTTGGTGTTCTCGCTAGTTTACCGATCACATTAGAAGGGAAGAAATTCAATGTCAAGGTCGAAGTCATTGATGCAAAACTCAATTATAATCTCCTCCTTGGATGTAGTTGGACTCACGCCATGTTGTGCGTTCCGTCCACTCTCTTTCGTGTTTTGAAGTTTCCGCACGAAGGAAAGATTATTACTGTTGATCAATTGTCTTTTTTCACTTCTTATTCTGAGAAAAACGTTCCATACGTGGACAAGATTCCTACTCCTTACAAGAGTGTAGGGCTAGGCCTTTTCAAGGATCCTGCCCTCATGGGTGTTTTCCCTCTTCCACCACCAAATACTGTTCAGGTCAACATGATTTCTCAAACTGATGACCCCTGGGTTATCCCTTATCCTGAACAAATAAATTCGTTCGGCGATTCGATGCCTTTGAGTCCAATTGACATTGATTATTGTGAACTCATTGCTGCATCAAATTCAGATTCTGATTCTGCTCCTTCGAGCGTAACTCTTGACATTTATTCTCAATCCCCTTGGATTGGTGATTTTGATTCACCAGATCCTTTCAAGGAAGTGTTTCCTTTTGATGAGGCTATCGTGGAAAATCTGTCTCTCACTGATCTACCGTGGGATGATGGTCATCATCGTTCCTCGTTTATACCAAGTCTTGGGGCCATGTCTACCTATCTTGAGCATTTTTCCTCTCAGGTTCCTTCTCCTCCGCTTCAAACACCTGTTCAAGTCCATGACGTTTTTTCGGAAGGTAACTTGAGTAACATCACTTAGACGATGCCTATCGACATTTCCATTAAACCGGGAATCATCGAGAACATCCATATTGGGGTTACTTGTTCTTCGGATGAAGTGAAAGTATATACTATCCTTTTTCGTGAATTCTATGATGTCTTTGCGTGGTCCTACGAAGAAATTCCCGGTATTGATCCTAAGATCGTGGTACATGAGATTCCTACTTATCCCGATTCGAAACCTGTTCGTCAGCGTCTTCGTCCGGTGCATCCTAGGAAAGCTATTGCCATTAAGGCTGAAGTGGAAAAGCTTCTCAAAGCTAGTTTCATTTATCCGATTCCCTTGAAAAAATGGGTTTCTAATATTGTTCCTGTAGACAAGAAATAGGGAACTATTCATGTCTGTGTTGACTATGGTGATATCAATCGAGCTTGTCCTAAGGATAATTATCCTACTCCTTTCATCCATCAAATCATTGACGACTGTGCTACGAGTGAGATTTTTTCCCTTATGGACGGTTTTTCGGGTTATAATCAGATCAACATTCTCTCGACTGATCAACACAAGACTGCTTTCATCTATCCTTGGGGTACCTTTGCCTATAAGAAGCTTCCCTTTGGTTTGAAGAATGTCGGGGCCACGTTTCAATGCGCGATGTCTTATGCCTTTCATGATATTCGTCACATCGTTCAGACTTATCTGGATGACCTTCTGACTCATTCAGCTAAGCGTAGGGATCATCCTCACCATCTTCGTCAGATTTTTCTTCGTTGTAGACACTATAACATTCGGCTCAATCAGCACAAGTGTGTCTTCTGCATTGATTCCGGTAGACTCTTAGGGTTTACTGTCTCTAAAGACATAATTCACCTGGATCCTCTCAAGGTTGAGGCTATTATCAATCTCCCCTCTCCTTCCTCATTACATCAGTTGCAGAGTTTACAAGGGAAAGCTAATTTTCTTCGTCGTTTTATACCTAACTATGCCAAAGTAGCTAAAGGATTTACACGATTGTTAAAACATGGTGTTCCTTTTTACTGGGATGAGATCGCTCAGAAATATTTTGATGCGTTGAAAAAATTGTTGGTGAATGCTCCTCTCCTCTGCCCTCCAGATTATCATCGTGATTTTTCCCTTTATTTGACTGCTGCTTTTAGCACGATTGCCATGGTTTTGGTACAAGACGATGATGACGGTCATGAGCATGTTATTTATTACTTGTCTCATAACCTTCTCGACCCCGAAACACATTATGCCCATGTCGAAAAGTTAGTGTTGGCCGTTGTTCAAGCTGTTCAAATTTTTCGTCATTATATTCTTTTGCGTACGGTGATGGTGATTTATGAGTGCAACCCAATGACCTACATATTGTCTCGACAATTGCTGGGGGGGAAATACTCAAAGTGGATTGTCATCCTCCAAGAGTTTGATTTGGAATTTACTGTTGCCAAATCTAAGAAGTCATTGGTCTTTACTAATTTACTTTTTTCTCTCCCTTCTGACTCCGCTCCTTCTCGTTCTAAGGACTTCACCCCAGACGATTCACTTTTCTTGATTATCACCCTCGATCCATGGTACATGGATATCATCGTTTATCTCCAAACTTCATCTTTTAGGCCTGAGTTGACGAAAGATGCCCGCCGACGCATCCGCCATCAGTCACAACCTTATCGTATAGTTGGAGATACTCTCTATCGTATTGGAGTTGATTCCATACTCCGGCGATGTTTGACTCTTAAGGAAGTTGAGAAAGATCTAAATGATTGTCACAGTGGTGCCTATGGCGGTCACATGTCTGGTTATGCTACTGCACAAAATATTCTTCGTGTTGGTTATTTTTGGCCTTCTATTTTTAAAGACTGTATTGTCACAGTTCATAAATGCCAAGATTGCCAAATTTATCAACACAAGTTGTGTGCACCACCCGTTCCTCTTCATCCTATCATTACCGTTGGTCCCTTTGTGAAGTGGGGCATCGATTTTATGACATGTAACCCTCACTCGGCTGGGGGGCATGCTTATATTATCGTAGCCGTGGAATACTTCACCAAATGGGCCGAAGAAATGCCTACACTTGCCACCGACGACAAAAAAGATGCCCAATTCATCTTCAATCATATTATTGCTAGGTTTGGTGTCCCTCAAGCAATCGTTACCGATCATGGTTCCCATTTTCGGCATTATATGGTGGTAGAGTTGACTTTTAAGTTGGTTCTGTGTCATGACAACTCAACACCATACTACCCTCAAGACAATGGCCAGGTTGAAGCTGTGAACAAATTTCTTGTCACAATGATTCAACGTACAATTGGGATCCACAAATCAAATTGGCATCTCATGTTATTTTCAGCTCTCTAGGCATACCGAACCTCAGTAAAAAACGCAACTGGGTTCAATCCCTTCCAGTTGGTTTATGGCCTGGAAGCTACTCTTCCGATTGAATGTGAAATACCTTCGCTCAAGTTGGCTATTGAATTACTGCCAAATACTTCGCTAGAAGAAGAGTGTATCCTTTATTTATAAAGGATGGATGAAACCTGTCGCTTTGCTGCTCTTGTTATCGAAGCATAGAAAAATCGGGTCAAAGCTCATTTTGATCAATCAGTTTCCCCTCGTTCTTTCATTGAAGGAGATCTCGTCCTCCTGTATGACCAAGCTCGTGATAAGCTTGGGGCAGGTAAATTTCAACCTATGTGGCATGGACCGTACATCGTTAAATGTGTGTTGTAGAATGGGGCCTATGAGCTAATTGACTACGAAGGTCATCCTCTTGAACAACCCAAAAATGGGTTGTATCTCAAAAAATATTATGCGTGAGTCATTCATGCGTAATAAGTGTACATATGTGTTGTTTTCATTTTTGTACATGTTTTCTAGTTTGATGTACTTTGTGAGAATTTTCATACTTATTGGCTCTTGCTTATTGTGCAGATGTCTATTACCCCTTATGTTGGTTTCGCGGATGGTGCTTCTCGTAGTACCAGGAATTTGTCTTCGGCAACCCAGGTAATTTATGATCATGCTAGTGATTTGATAGATCTGCAAGGTATTTGTCTAGGAAAAACTACAAACAATGTCGCTAAATATAGCATTTTCATTGAGCTATTAACCGAGGAAATCAACCTCGGCATACGCGCATTTCTTGTAAATCTAGATTCACAGCTTGTTGTTCTGTAACTCAATAATCATTATTCAGTTAGAAATCCGCACATTCTGAGATTGTATTTATGTATTCGTTTGTTGGAAATAAATTTTGATTTTATTAACTATCAACATATTCCTAGACGAATGAACACATTAGCTGATACAGTGGCTAACATTGTATTAGATAGACATTTGCATAATTTTAAAAAGCATCAGCATATGTAAAAGATCCATATAGGGAAATAAGATGTATATATATATATATATATATATATATATATATATATATATATATATATATATATCGCATGTTTGCAACCGTGTGCATCATAACTTCAAAAAAAATATGTGTGTTTCTGTTACATCTTGAGACATCATGTCTCTCAAATATGAAGATAAAATAAAACTTAGGTGTCTAATCAGCATGGTGCTCGTGATAACATGTCACGGCCCGTACTCGCCACCTCAACAAGCGGTGAATTCGACTGGGCACCCATATGATATGTCTTTGGTAGGCGTGAGGAACATCATCAAAACATGCATAATCTGGGACTCCTCGGGTGATCCCCTCTAGGTTGCACACTATCTTCTCTTACTCGCCACCCTCGCCTTGGGGGTCAAAATCGTGAGGGATTCGCCTCGCTATCGGTGACATACCGACAGGTCTCTCTAGGACAACATCTGCATCACATGGATTTAATGTAAGAACATGCATGAATAAATAAAAAAAATCATAATACTCATAAAACTTAAAAACGAGTCTCACCCAAATATTCATCCCAATCTTCTTCCTCCAGGAGTGGGAGGTCTGGATCATCAGTGAAATCTTGCTAGAGTAGGGCCAGTCCTCCACAAAAATCAGTTGTCGATGGAGCCAATCAAAGAATTCCGGTCTCCAGGACATCTATTTATCACCCCCTGCCCTTGGCATCAAAGCTGCCCATCGAGCCATCTGTGGTTCTCTCACTGGTGGTGTCGAGACTATAACCTCATGTCATTGAAAAATGGGTAGTCGTTCCAAGAAGAACGATACCAGAATAGATCCATAACGAAATTGTTTCAATTTGGTCTTCTTGCATTTGGTTAGTTGGCACTTCATGTTTATGGTCACGGCCTCTGCCCAGTTGTAGATTTTCGGTGCCATGCAGTCTACAGCAATAAGCAACTGTGTCTTTATTGCTTCGTGCGGTGCTTGTGATCCTGCAGCCTGGGTGATGGTATGCAATACCACGCGTAGTGTCAAATCTGGGATAGTTTGTATATCAAATTTCCCACTACCTGATCCCTTCCGTGCTCCTAGACATACCTTGTCTACCATCATGGTCATGTTTTCCATGTAGGGTCGGGTGCCAGTTAGGATTGGTGCTGCACCCCTCCATGATAATCCTGTGATGAAATACACGTCAGAGACATCAATCTCAAGTTCTTGATCCTGTAGGATGAATTTATCTTGATTTTCGTCCCATACACTGGTCAGATATTGTAGTAATTCTGGTTGGGCTCGGAGACATGGTGTTAGCAAGAATTTTTTCAGACCACAATTTCTGAGGGTTTCCATGAGTCCCTCATTTTCCATGGCTAGCTCATCTTCTTCGCTATGTTCCTTTTCTTTCCATTCAATGACCATTTTTCCTCTTTCTACCTACAAACACATTCATATGAGTGGTATTAGTCAAATTTTACCCTTAACCTGTAAAAAATTGGGGTATTGATGAGCATTTTTAGCTAAAAATGGTTTGCGCCGTTGGCGTGACTGTTTCCAAAATAGTCGCGCCAATGGGCGCGCCCTAGTGTTAAAAATCGGGCGATTGGCGCGACTCCATGCCCGAAACCCACGCCAATCGCGAAGCCCTAATTTTTACATTTCTTCCCCCAAGATTTGAAATTGACAATTGCAGGAAGCAATAAATGACTTAAAATGATGAGAGGGATCTCAGCTCTTACCTGGAGTTGACATATTTGCAATTGATCTGATGGATTGGCCACTATCGTCACCCTAAGATTGCACATTAAAATAGGTAACTATTGCTCCAGAAGAGGTAAAAAGTGAAAAGTAATTCTTTTTACCATTTTTGGCATTTTATGAATTTTTCACAGCCCTAATTAGGCTCTAAGGCATGTTTTTCGATTATTTTATTCGAGAAATGGGTTTTACACATGTCTCTTATGGAGCAACAGTTTTTTCATGCGAAAATGATGAAGTAATGAGTTTTGTTTTAAACTTTTTCGGACTCAGTAAAAACACGAAAAAATTCACTACTAGAGTCATCTTTCATCTCTTTTATGACTCTCTAAAATTGAAAAGATTGCCAAGATTTTTGTAGTTTTGAACTCGTTAAATGGCTGCAAAATGATATCTACCCAGTATACGTTTAACCCTTTTTCAGGCTGGGATAGATTATTTATGAAAAAGGAATACCTTAGCCTATCGCGACTAAGAGGTTCTCGCAGACATAGCTTTCTACCTTTTCGAATATGTAAGACTACCTACGAAAAGGGATTGTTGGAGTTTTCTTTTCTGCCTTCTTTTAAAACTCTCTAAACATGAAAAGTTGTTGAGTTCTCCCTTTGTCAGACTTGTTAAACCTTGATGACATTGGACTTCGTCACCATGAAGTTATTTCGAGTTCCTCCTTCTTAGGGCTCGTAAAATGTACTAGGTTGGATTTGTCCGAAGGACAAACTTACAGTACAAGCATATGCTATCCCCTTCAAGCTTGTTTTAAAAAATAATTGGGGTACTTGCCAGAAATGGTGGGGGAAAATGGAACCAAGTTTTAGTTATGTTGGAAGTATGTCGTTCTTGAACATGGCACTTGTCTAAATTTGTGTTAGGTTGGGTACATCTCATTTCGTCATTTTTGCCTTCATGGGTTTGGGTAATCTCTTTTGACCTCTCATCTGCTCAAATCCTTTGATGTCAAATACTGCCAAATCCAGTGTCGTGTTGTTGATATGTTCAAGAGAAGTTTTCCTCTGCATTTTTCAACCTTCCTCTAATCTCCTGTTGGTCCTGATCCACTTTCACCATGTTCCTCTGTCTCGTGTCGATGATGTGGGAAAAATTATGGCCCTTCTTCGACCAGGTCACTTCCTGTCGATTTCAGCTCATTATCTAGAAATTTGATCTAGAGATTCCCTTATGGTACCTTGGAGCCTGCATGCCTCAATGGCAGGTTCTTTGCATTCGATGCAAGGTTAACATCATTGGCCTTCGATCGAGTGATTCTGCGGATGTTCGAGTTAGATCAATTTTCACATTCCATAGATTGTACCTTTTGTACCTTGAGGGCCATCGTCATCACTAGTGGTTTCTCCTATGTCTGTTAATATCTTTCATCATTGGCTAGTAATCAAGCAATTTTCCTGCATGTTGACTTCAGCTCATACATTCGCATGCTCGAAATTGTACTTGTTCGGGTCGAGATGGAGCAAGAGCCTGGATTTTGTCTGATAAAATCCAGGCTGCAGATTTTTGTGGATTATTATGACTTATTGCATGAATCTCTTGATTGGATGGCTGTGACCATACCTAAATCTATTTATTGATCCTTCCTGCTGAATGGCTATGTCCATACCTCAGATCTCAGTTTTTATATATTCTATTATGGATGGCTGCGCGCATGCCACATGATTCATGTATCACAGATATCAGTTATATTTGTAATTTCAGGTCTTCTGATAACGGTGTTTGATTCGAACGCGTTCTCATAAAGCATTTCACCTCTCCCTCTCTCTCGGACTTCATACTTTAGGGGGCATCTGTTACACAACAATTTGTCACTATCCCTGCAATCCCCAACTCGCACATTGGAGGGTAGTTTCTATGACCAATACGTAGTTTCATGCTTTTCAAATACCATCCTTGCATCCCTTTTGATGAAAACAACATTCTTCTTGTTGACATTTCCCTAAGCAGAACTGTAAAAATCCCTATTTTTTCCTTGGCGCGAGTAGCCAGTTACACCCTCGCGTCGACCAAGAAATTTAACACTGAGCCTGCGCAAGTTAGTGCTCTGTGCCAGTTAGACACACGCACCAAGATGTTTATGGAATGTTTTTTAAAAATATAGGTGGAGGTTCCATTCCAACCACCTCGGGGATGAGTCATTGGGAGTGGTTGAACTGAAACAACCATAGAGTCCTTCCTTTAGTTAGTATTTTCCACCTCCCTTGGAACTCTCCTAAAGGATAGGACTCCCTCCCACCTTTGTAGGGATCCCAACCTCCTCTCTTCCCTCTATATAAGAAACTATCGCCTTTAGTAGAAGCTTGTTGAACGGCTAAATAGCTGAACTAAGAGAATTATACTATAGCTAAGCTGCTAGAGGAGATAGAGTAAGAAATATTGTGTTGAGAGAGCTCGAGTCGATGAATTCTAAGAGAGCTTGAGTTCGAATTCCCTGACCGACAGTTGAGACGCGTTTCTTCTAAACCCCACTGTAGGAGATTGCAACATCAAAGCATCGGTTTTACTCTTCCTTCTACTCATTAATATACATGACTATTGTTTGGTTCCACTATTGT
The DNA here is from genome assembly GCA_034641835.2 of Pinus albicaulis. NCBI lineage: Eukaryota > Viridiplantae > Streptophyta > Pinopsida > Pinales > Pinaceae > Pinus > Pinus albicaulis. Next base: position 85,737 of record JAXQQM020078202.1, read on the forward strand.
GTTATGATGTTTATTTGATGCGATATGTTTAGCACTCTTTGATTGGCTAATAGTTGTGAGTGAAACTATTTTTTCATATGTTGTTCTTGTTCTTTGTCCTATGTGTAGGTATCCGAGCGTGACAACTAATGGATTGTGACTTGCCAAGGTAGGAGCGAGAGACCACTACTCTTTCTGCAACATCGACAGCGTTGGATTCAAGGTAGGTCAATCTACCATGTATTTTGTTCATTCATTAACTAGGAAGCAACACTTTAGCGTTTCCTTTTGTTACTAGACCCACCCTAGGGCTAGATGGATCGTCTCTGTCCACAGAGAGGATTTACCTTCATAACAATAGGTTACAAAACAGCGCATCAAACATGGATGAATTCTGTAAAGATAACCATTAACACATAACAAGAATCATCAGTGTGAAAGGAGCATCTAACATGGATGAATTCTTATCACTTGCTCTCAGACAATAATAGAATAAAAACATAATCATGGAAATGATTATACAGGAACACATACTGAACATAAACACTGTGATGAATCTCAAAACTTAGAAGAAAGAAAATTCTGCATTAATTACATAATAATTTTCAGGAAAGTACCCACAGTCCAACAGTCTCTCCCTCTGATTTCCAACCTCTATTACATTGAATTTACAAGATATATATAGTAATAGAACCCTCCTTAAGATTCAAAGGTCGAAATTATCCAATTCCCCCAAAAGAGCAGTCTGTTACATAAAAATCTAGAACTGTATCCCAAAAAAATACCAACCTACTACAGAAATAACGCTTCAATTATGAATTTGAAACTTCCAACTCATGATAGTTGCTTAAAATCTGGAAGAGGTTTTTGTAGTTCAGTTTGTTATGAGCAAAAATTTCTCTTAGTTCCTTGAAATTTGTTTCCATCTACACGAGATTTGCATTCAAACAATATGTGTCAAACAGGAAAATTTAGGGCTCAAATATGCTCTCTATTATCCCAATATGTAATATTTATGCCAAAACTGAAAGAGGTTATTGTTTTTTAGACCATGTTAAGGAAAAACCTCTTTCAATTTCTTGATATTTGATTCCATTTGCCCGAGATCTCCATTCCAAAAACATGTGTCAAACAGGAAAATTCTGAGATCCGAAAAATAGGGCTCAAAGATGATCTCAATTCTCCCAATCTGTAGCAGATTTGCAAAAATTGAAAGAGGTTATTTTTTTTTAGCCTGTGGGGCGGAAACGTGAAGTTGGGTTACACTTTTGTGAGAATCGGGGGTTGAAAATTTTTTTCGGCAATAGTTCGGCCGAACTCGTGATTCCGTTTAGACTGACGGCGCGGGCAAACAGAATTTTTGCCAGAGATTGGAAAACCGGCAACTAAATTTCGGCCAAAATTTTACATTTAAAATAGTTTGGCCGAACTATTTTCTATAAATAAATCTCCTACGAAGTTCTGTGGTTTACCGATTTCATTGTGCCCACGTTTTGTCCCTGTTGTTGTTGCTCCTCGTCGCCCCGCTGGTGTTCGTCACGTCCGCGCTCTTCATTCGTCGGGTATGTTATACTCGTTTGACCAAGAATACCATGGCGTTGTTAATATTTGTGAAATTAAAGATTTTTGGACGGATATACAGTGGATATATGGTAGTTGTTAGTTTGTTGTTAGTTCTGTGTTTTTTTTTTCACATTTCTAAAAAACGTTGTTTTGTTTATAACATAGACTCCTGTGTATGTTATACTGGTTATTCTCTGTTTGCTTAATTGTCGACCAAGAATACCATGGCGTTGTTAATCTTTCTGAAATTAAAGATTTTTGGACGAATATACAGTGGATATATGGTAGTTGTTAGTTTGTTGTCAGTTCTGTGTTTTTTTTTTCACATTTCTAAAAAATGTTGTTTTGTTTATAACATAGACTCCCGTGTATGTTATACTGGGTATTCTCTGTTTGCTTATTTGTCGAACCAAGAATACCCATGGCGTTGTTAATCTCTCTGAAATTAAAGATTTTTGGACGGATATACAGTGGATATATGGTAGTTGTTAGTTTGTTGTCAGTTCTGTGTTTTTTTTTTCACATTTCTAAAAAACGCTATTTTGTTTATATATAATGAGAAAACAGTCCACCAGTCATTACATTCGCATCTGAAGGTAGAAACACAATTTCCATCCAGGAGAAAAGGGTGACCCATGTCAGACAAGAGATAATAATCCCAAAACACCTACAGGGACTTGTTAAAAGCCCATAGATGATCCACATGTATATATTTTTTTAATGAGATGTATCCAAAATTTCCCAGTCAGCTAATAGAAAAAGACCCAGGTAGATAAGAAAAATTTTGCAACAGAAATCTGACATACATAGATTCCAAAAATATCTCAGAGAATCCAGAACATCCAAAACAAAATCATTAATCTTGAGAGCTAGAGATCTGTCCAAAATAATGCTGACTGTCATACCATATCAAAATGTCAGCATCATGACCATCTGGTACTAACATTGTAGGCAGTATGGAACCTGTCAAATACAAAAAAAAAACCAATACCTGGAGCAGGTAATGTGCACCAAATCCTGTTATACCAATCACAGAAAGCGTACCCAGGTTCGGTAGAAGAGGTCTGGCTCGCTTGATCCCGGGAGCATGGTTGTCAGTTATGTGTTATGGCATGGTTTGTATTTCAAAGTATTAATCCAGAAAACTGAAAATCACATCATCTATGGTACCACTGTACTTAGATGCTGGGCACTGAGCCTTCGGCCTGAAGACCCTGTATATTAAATAGCTGATAATTTATCTTTCCATACGCATCCTGTAGCCCCTGCTTTGAAAACTCATCCGCAACATTGTTCTTTTCGCGGTATATGTGCTGATAAGTAATACCTGCATAAAAAGTTTTAAATTGTTTTTATTATTTTTATTATATGTTGGATGTGATTTTGATTGAAAATGCTTCTTTTTTATTTATTAATTAAAACAAAATTATTAGAAAAATTATTGCTTTAAGCCTTGGAATTTACAATCAAAATTAGAAAATGTATTTTTATCTAAATTATTTATGAAAAGTTTAATATTGTTTGATCTTCTCTACCATGTCCTTTTTACATATATCTAGAATAATATTATTTGTACCTGGTTTCTGGTTTTTTGTAACATTTTACTACCATAATCAAAATCTATAGAAATAATAATCTAACATTATAATATCTTTAAATGGAGCTAGCCAACTCAAATATAGTATTGCAAATCCCTGGCTAAGTTAGATGAGGAGGCTATGTATTACATATGGTCTTGAATGAGAATTTGGACTCTTTAGATATATATCTAAAGAGTCCAAAAGCTCATTCAAGACCATATGTAATACATAGCCTCCTCATCTAATAAAAATTCATACCTTAACAAAATTGTTAGATCCTTTTAAAGAAAGTGTGTCATATAATCAACTTTCATTGAAATATATGATAAACTCAACCCAATTTTATGAAAAATAGTATACCATTTTTTACATTTCACATAATACAAATAGATAAATATTACTTAAGTATTGAACTATAAAGATTTAACTACCCATAGAGAGATGACCAAGTGATTGAGACAGGGCATCATCACAATAAAAAACCAAGTACAAATTGTAGTAATCCTAGAATCATGCTTTACATAAGGTAAAATTGGGGAACTCATGACTTGTACTATAGATAAAAAAACATTCACCCTTACCAAAAAATATATGACAAAAATTGACAAACTACATAAGCTTAAGCTTAAGGGGATATAATCCTTCTTGCCTTCCATATAGATAATGAAAATGATTGTTCCAAGTCTCATGTTGCTTCTCATGTTATTTTATAAACCTTGATTGGAAAGAAAAATAGGAGGGTAGAAATGTAAGAAATATAAAACATAATGAAACACAACGTAAGAAATAGAGAACATAATGAAACACACACATACATATCTCTAGACAATCAACACAATTATTTTCCTAGGAAATCCTTATGGGAGACTAGCAACCCTAAAAAGTAATGATGCTCTAGACTCCTTTTTCCCTCAGAAATCCTTATGGGAGAAAAACAACACTAAAATGTAAACATGCTCTACTCTCTCTTTTCTGGTATGGAAAATATGTGAGTACAAAGAAAGAGGTAATCTCTCTAGAGTTAGCTAAGACTTTTAGCGTGTAAGGTTGCTATAAAAACTTAACTTTATACATTTTTCTCTCTAACTTCAAACTCCTAGTTCTATTTTCAACTATGGAACAAAATACAATAACACAAAATGGAACTCTTACCCCTCCTAATGGCCAAGTATTTAACATAGCGTGATATCCAACTAGGTGTAAGATTTGACTTCGTCAACCATTAACGAGGTTTGTGATTTTAGACCTTTTAGAGTCTTGTTAAAATTCCACATGTAGCTAGCTTTCCATGCATGAGTAATGGGGCTAAAATGTGATTATCTCGTACCATGATGGTCAACATGATAGGTCAACTTAAACTAAAGGCATAAATTTTGAATGAACTTCATTTGATGTTTTTCTTGCAGCATTGGATATGTCTTTAAGTGTAGAATAATGGTCAAGATTTCGGCACAAGGGATAATCGTTTGACCCCTAGAAATGTCATTTAATACCTTAAAATGACTCCAAAAGGATTTAGACCCGAATTCTCCACCCACCATTAAAATGACCCTACAAGTTGATTCTTTCAGTTTTTTCACTCTATAAGCATCAAAATATATGACAAATAATATAATTATCCAATCTAGATCATTATTTAATAATTTTTTAAAATTATGAGTAAGATACACATCATGGAATTTAAATAAATAGCGTTAATTCATTGAACACCCTTGTACATGTTCCTTGTTGATACTTTGAAAGTAATACGTTTTGAAAAATAATTTGTTTATGGATTCTATTTTTCACATTCTCTCAACCATATCAAAAACATTCTTATAATATTTGAAACCTAAGGTCTTTCCCATACCAAAGTATGTTCTTTTAAAACATGTTTTCTTGGTGATATGGGTGATTTAGAAATGATTGGGAGAGCGAAATTCCTCATTTAATATGTACAATATGTTTGGTTGAATCCACATGAAAAAACAAGATTCCCAACCGTGAGAAGAGGAAATTACATCCTATTTCTCCCCCCTAGCACAATTACTAGTACAGTTAGAATTTAACAGCCCCAAACTGGATTTTACTCTCAGGTATTGGAACCTCTACAAAGGTTCAACCCGGAAACATATTTTTTCCTTAGGTTTCTCCACTGGTTCTATGTCCAACTTGGATAACCTACAACAACATCCTTCTTTTCATTTTTTCTATCCCCTCTTGGATAACCATAATATCTTGAAATGGAGCTAGCCAACTCAAATATAGTATTGCAAATCCCTGGCTAAGTTAGATGAGGATTACATATGGTCTTGAATGAGCATTTGGACTCTTTAGATATATATCTAAAGAGTCCAAAAGCTCATTCAAGAACATATGTAATACATAGCCTCCTCTTATAATATATAAAACTTTAATCCATGTGCTTAACCTTAACATTGACACAAATGGAATACAATTTTACTCACTGCTTTATGATAGAAAAATATGCAGATGAATATTTCCCACATATCCAAAGTCAAAAGGGATAGATTAAAAAGGGATGCTCCGGTCATCTATAAAAGATTAATTAAAGAAGCATGACATATTAGTAATGCAAATTAGATATGCATACCAATTATGTTCATATAACACAACAAATAGATGATTCAATACAAATGTCACATAGAAGTCATATTTATCTCATGGGCCTTCAACTTAAATTATATATCTAGCATTACATTAAGCTATAGGAGATAAATCAAAGAAGCATTTGAATGTAAATTAAACATGTGTAATAATTATGTCCTTTCTATTTCAATAAATAGATAATAATTTGCAAATGCCATATCTAAGCTATATTTCATCTTAGTAGCTTTCAATTTAAACTTATATCTAATGTTAAATTATATAAAAGAATAATTGTAATCCAAACTTCAAAATAATATTTATAACTTTAGTATAAAATGTGACATATAATTTTCCTGTGTGGAAAAACATAGTTACAGAGAGTTCAAAACTCATGCATTTGAATAGAAAGTGGGTATACGAATGAGCAAGTAGAATTTTTCTAGAAATGAGGAAGTGAAGGTTGATAAAGAGCCACACAAAATTGCAAATTCATACCTTAACAAAATTGTTCGATCCTTTTAAAGAAAACGTGTCATATAATCAAATTTCATCGAAATATATGATAAACTCAACCCAAATTTATGAAAAATAGTATACCATTTTTTACATTTCACATAATACAAATAGATAAATATTACTTAAGTATTGAACTATAAAGATTTAACTACCCATTGAGGGATGGCCAAGTGATTGAGACAGGGCATCATCACAATAAAAAACCAAGTACAAATTGTAGTAATCCTAGAATCATGCTTTACATAAGGTAAAAATGGGGAACTCATGACTTGTACTATAGATAAAAAAACATTTACCCTTACCAAAAAATATATGATAAAAATTGACAAAATACATAAGTTTAAGCTTAAGGGGATATAATCCTTCTTGCCTTCCATATAAATAATGAAAATGATTGTTCCAAGTCTCATGTTGCTTCTCATGTTACTTTATAAACCTTGATTGGAAAGAAAAATAGGAGGGCAGAAATGTAAGAAATATAAAACATAATGAAACACAATGTAAGAAATAGAGAACATAATGAAACACACACATACATATCTCTAGAAAATCAACACAATTATTTTCCTAGGAAATCCTTATGGGAGACAAGCAACCCTAAAAAGTAATGATGCTCTAGAAAAATAATTTTTTTATGGATTCTATTTTCCACATTCTCTCAACCATATCAAAAACCTTCTTATAATGTTTGAAACCTAAGGTATTTCCCATACCAAAGTATGTTCTTTTAAAACATGTTTTCTTGGTGATATGGGTGATTTAGAAAATGATTGGGAGAGTGAAATTCCTCTTTTAATATGTACAATATGTTTGGTTCATGCCACTAAGCCAAGAATTTTGAATTCAACTGACTTTTAATATAACCAAGTAAATCTTGCAAAAAAAGAATAAAACAAATTTTAGGGTTGTGGATTCAGGCATTGAAACAACACACCATGATATTTCAAATTTAAAAATAATGGTTTGAGTCCTAGATAGCTTAGAATCCTATTTGTTTTCAAAATAAGGATGCACTCCCATTTGATTCTCATGATTAGGTTGTAATCATGAGGCTCTCACTCAATAGTGGACCTTCCCAAAATCTTGTGACATCTTGTCACAAACAAAACCATCAAACTGAAAAACACATCATGCAAGAAACATAGCTTGCTGACATGTATCATTTGTCTCCTTCAAAGAAAAAAAATTCACATCATGCACGAATATCTCCATGTACTCTTACATATTGGTGTACAAAACCATCAGCCAAACACAAGTCGACAAAACATGCCTCTTCAAACAACTAACTCTCAAGTCAAATAATAGCTCATGTACAAATTTCCATATTTGTTGCATTTAAGTGTGTCAACATAACTCTACTTTCAACATCTTGCTTCATGCAATATGCACCATACTTTGAATTTTCAAAGAAATTCATGAAACATCAAAATACATGCAAGGCCTTAATTGGATAAGAAATCTAACCATCTGTTAGCAAACCATTTCAATGGCGCTTCTTTTACATTCTCATTAGCTGCATGATTATTAACATCTTCTCGCAAAGTGGGTGTCAAACTTTTCCATTCATCATGAACACAAACTTCACAAGCTTGAGGTAATGAGCACGAAATAAAATTCCTTCTTGGAACAGCTTCATGTGCCTCTTTGGCTTTGGAGCATTCTCCATCATGTTTTCCATAACCAAGACTCAAATAATTAGGCCCTTCCTCAACAACATTTGGCTCAACTATGCCTTGTACTCAACTATGCCTTGTACATGTTTGCCTTTAAACCTTTACTTTCATAGCACATTTTCATCAAAAAATTGGACCTTATTCCTCTAATGTGTCTCTCAAAAGCACGTACACATTCATTTTGAGAGGAAATTGAAGACATAAAAAAATAGCTAATTCTTCTAACTAAACTTGACTAAAATGAGCTAAATTGTACTTTGATACCAACTTGATTTGAATATGGACAAACTAGTTTTGTTGGGCTATCTCCCTCATTAGTTAAATAAAAATGTGTTTAGGATCGTCTAAAGTTAGCCAATTGGGAAGGGGTATATATGTCAAGCTTTAAGTGTATTTCGTGAGAAATTTATTAGTTAATTAGCTTTTAAAAACTCGTGTACAACAAATAAAATGCAAAAATTTTATTTATAGGAAATTGTTTTCCCTCAATCCAGATTTTGATCATTGGACATGTAAGAGGAAGAAAGAGGGAATTCACTTTTCAAATTCTAGACCTTGTCTAAACCAAAATAAACTAGAGGTTTGGTTTTCAAATACATTCACTTATTTGGAAAAGTTCTAGCTACCAAAAGTCCATATGCCAATCTACCTCCCAAGAAATCCATTTATTACACCATTGGTTAGTTTTTTTTTCTTCTATATTCTTTATCAACCTCTTTTAAGAAACAAAACTAGACAAAAACCTTCAGTGAGAACAACAAAATCTAAAACCTCTTCAAGGTATTCAATCTGCTCGTAAAGTTAAATTGTGTCTTGATCAAGTCCAACAACAAAGAAAAATTCAGTGACAACACCAAAATCTACAACTTCTTCAACATCTTCTAAACCATCTTCAAAGTCAATATTGTGTGCATCAAATTCCTCAGCAAGGTCATCAATGGAGTCATCAAAACTAATATTTCAAACTTCAATGCCAAAAATAAGTCGAAAGAATTCAATTTCTCCTCCAAAACCTTATTCTCTGAGCAAAGCTAGCATGATGTCGTCAAGAAATTCAGTAATTCCACGAGGAAATTCTATCAAATTTAAAACAAATCCTTTTCATCCATATTTAATGCCTACTTTTTCAGGTGGAACACCTCCAAATTTAAGGACCATAATGCCATAAAATATGTAAATTTACCTAATAGGTGTAGACCTAGAACCCCCAACTTTGTGTGACATGTATAATTGAAGATCTTATATGGTAAGCAGTGTGAGAAGAGAGTCATGGTCACTGAGTTGAGCAAGAGAAATAGTTTGGTATGACAAACTTACTTGTGATAGGTCTAGCTAGCAGACTACCAAATTACATGGTAATGGCATTAAAAATGTGAAAATTCCCATTTCACTTGGAAATAAGATGGTAGAGAAAGGTATCTAGATGAAACCTGAGATATCCATCTATGGTAAAGAAATCAAATAGTTCTATCAATTCCACCTTACAACTCTAAGAGACATTGAATTAAATTTCATCTCAAGACAAGGCTTTGAGAGGACACTCTCAAAGCCAACCTTCGTTATGGCTTTGAAACACATGGTAAGTATCAAGACTTAGCAACCTTATTTGCATAATTTTTTCTAGCATTTTATGTCATAGCCTTCTTTTGCCTAAAATGAATGCAAATTTCCTTGCAATTTGGCTTGCGACATTCATAATTCATGCTCATGGAACATGATTGTGTTGCAATTGTGATAACATCTACTGTATGCAGAAGCCTAATAAAAAATGATCGAAAATGACATTTTTGCTCTGTTTTTTTTAATATTTAAGGAAAATTACACCAAGTAGCTTCCAACCTCATACGACCATCATGTCAAACTCATCTCAGGATATTGTCCAAGTAAGAGCCACTTAATCAAGCAATCTAGTATACATGACTCCAATTTCAATTAGCAGCAATGACAGTTCTAAGTATGGTACAAACATTGCTCTAGATCCTCAATGGGGCATGTTTGATGACAATCATTTGGGGAGTGAGAGAGGGAGATGGTAGGAGAAAAAATTCAAGGAATCCACGAGAAATTGAAAAATATATAACTAGAATAAGGTGGAAGACATTTGTAACCTAAGAGAGAAACCTGTGAGGAAATGGGTGAAGTTGGTATTACACACCCAATTGGACAACCTCGAGGAGAAAACATTCCTCCCACTTTATTTGTTGGCATAACCTAGTAAGTGTTATTCACTAGCTTGTATTTTGTAAAGGCCTTGACCTAGTTTCCATTCAACTCCATCCACCAGGTTGTAGAGGATTCCAAGCCTAATTTCATGAAAAGTAAGTTGGGGATGATCGCATTGACCTGCTTGATGACATGTCTATGAAGATTAAATACCTTGAACTATTTTTTTGCGTAGGGAAAGAGACACATTCCCATGTCTGAGCATGAAAACGTTCTTTGATATTGTTAATGCCTCTAGTGTTTACTTCTACAAGTTTTATAGGCAGAGTCTGTAAAGGGCTAGGTAGCCTCTGGATCTCATCTTTTATGAAAGGTGACATATCTAGTAAATGCCCCTACAGTCAATCTCTGGAATGGATATAAATAGAATTTCTTCATTTTAATATCCATAAAACACGACAACTTTAAGGTAAACTATGTAAATGTGTCATTTCTCCCACAAACTAAAGTGTATAAGTGGTAAATTTTATACCAAGTGTGCTCCCACCATGTAAAGCGCAATTTGGTGAACTTATCATTTTTATAAAAAAAATTCAATTAAATTTAGTTTCACACATGATCAATTATTGCTTTGAAAGTTGTGTTCTACATAATTTTTGTACACTAAATTACAAATTGATTTTTTGAAATCTATTTTGTGTAAATGTCGACCAATAGATATATATCATGGAGGATGAACGACGAAGATCAGCTGAATCCCATATGGAGGTTCAGGGATCGGGGGATGTTCACGGTATTTAAATATAATCTTAAATCTCCATACATGTGTGTACATATGGAATTGATTTTTTATTAACTTTGTGAGTTAAATTAGTTGTTAATAAGTTTCATATTTTAATTTTTAGGAGGCAAGAGGAGAAGGGTTTCTACTTCATCCATGGAGCGTGGCCAAGGTTCAACTGGTCAAGGTATGAGTGGTAGTAGGTTGCGGGAAGGGGGTGATATTTATTCCCCCGAAGGCCAATCAACGGCTGCTAGTTCTCAACAGGGTCACTGTGGGTCTGGTTCTCAGCATCGTCATTCTGGGTTTGGTTCTCAGCAGGGTCATGTTGGAAAAGATGTTAACCAACAACATTAAGGTTTCCATCAATTTCAATATTTTTTCATTAAATTTGTACAACTTTTTTACACGTGTTTTTTCTAATATACGAAATTTTATATATATTGATGCATATGCCGAAAATGTTCGAGCTAGGGGTCAAAATAGACGCAGGGCAGCCCACTACATTCAAGAAGAAGGCTGTCAACCCAGCACAACTTATCTGGCCGAGATTACTGATATACCATGGGAAACCAACATGGCGGAATGCACCTTACAAAGGTGTGAAAGCCTTCATGCAAAATTGCAAAGAGATCTCGTGGCTTTGTCTCTACCTGCTAAGAGTCGACAAAGCCTTGAAATAGTTACACATTCATTGGGTGAAATGGTGAAAGTGTACAAAAATCTTGGGCCAACGACTGATTCATTTGTAGAACTGATGAGAAAGAGAAAAGAAACAGTGATGGGTCCCGATAAATGGTAGGACGTAAAACAAAAAGTTACAAGAGAAGTGGCCAAGTCAATGTTTAATTATAAGGAAGGGCCAAAAAGAAAAATGTTGAAGGTGCAGTATTTCAAGCACCCAGACAAAGCTCGTTATTTGTATGATCGACATCTTGTGGCCTTTGGAGGGCTTCCATGGAACGATGAGGTTCCTGTTTATTTTTCACAAATGTTTTATGCAGAATTTTTTTTGGGTATGAAACCCAACTACAATGACCTTCCTTCATAATTTTTTGGCCCGGTAAAAGGTCGATTATATGACCGTAAGGGCGCTAAGCGAGATGTGGAGTTGCCTCGCCCTGAGCCGCCATTGGTGAGTCGACCGTTTCGAGTCGAAACTCTATGATCAGAGATGGATGCGACTTCTCAAATAAGTCGAGAAGGAAGGGATGTTATGATCAACAATGTTCATATCGGATTGAGTGGAGTCGATCTTTGTTTAAATCGACAAAGAACACGTGAAAATGCACGTGCTAATTTTGTTTATTATACAGATGAGGAGATTTACAACATGAATTTTGAAGATCTCCGAACATATGCAATAAATTGTCGCAATGGTTTGCAAGAACTAATTTTTCATGAGGAAGAGGGCACCGGAACGATATGTGTTAGTGACCTTAGGGTTTGAAATTATTTCTACATATACATGTGTACAATTTGTAATAAATATATGTGTATGTACATGTATACATTTATTTGTATGTGTACATTAATCTAACAAAAATGTATGATTATATGTTAAAACACAATTTTCAGTTCTCAGGCATGATGCGTGACGAAAGTGTTAATATCACGTTCGGGACCTCCGGTTCAAACGATGCAGATGGGTCTGACCATCATGATATGTTGGAAAATGTTAGTGTTTTTTAAGTGACTCTAAAATAAATAATTGTTGCCACACATGTACATGTATGTATATATATAATTTGATAAAATGTTTTAATAGGTACTGATTCTGTCTGATGTTTTCGGGATGGCGGTACCTTCTTCTTCCTTAGGAGATGTACCTTCTACTTCCTTGGGAGATGAGCCACAAGTATGGACAATTTTTCACAAGTTTAAAATTTATGTTTAAAAGTTATATATATATATATATATATATATATATATATAGAGAGAGAGAGAGAGAGATCTATATTTTGAATTATTTAAAATTTTTTGAATTTAGGTTCCTATAGAAGATTTCTTTAATCCACGGACTCTAGCAACGGAGATAGGAACATCCACAACATTTGAACAAGTTGTTTTTAGTTTCTTTTTTTAATATTAAGTTGAAAATAAGTTTATATATGTACACGTGCATTTTCATTTGAAAGTTTTTAATATATATATATATTGTACAGTTTACCACTGCAGATGTTCCTATGGGAGAACCTGTTCATCAAATGGAGAGGGAACCTTACAAGGTATTGCATGATTTTTTTGTTATATTTTGTTTTTTACATGAAGTTCTAGATATATATATTCTCATTCATTTTTAAAAAATCAAATTTTAATGTTCAAGTACATGTGCATTGTGTATGTAGGTTTCCCATTCACAGGATAGGGCGCGGACTGAGACCCTAGTAGGGAAGACGCTAGATCGCTCTCCATTTGATGGACATGATTTACAGTAGATTTTATTTCAAAATTTAGATGGTTTTAAAATTTGTTAAACTTGATACAGTTTGATACTTGTGAGATTTACAATTTTTGGACATATTTTATTACATTGTTATTATATAATTTGTTTTATTTAATTTTTGGATGGTTTTAGTACTTTTGGCATGTGAATATTTAATGTTAAATGTTTTTTTTGGATAGTTGAATTATAATTGGCATGGCATGTGAAGTTTTTAAAACTCAAGTTTTGGATGGTTTCAACCTACATTTTGCATGTGATATTTAATGAACTTTAAATGTTTAATGTTTTAATGTTGCACAATATATAATCAAAAGGTTTTTAAAAATTAAAGTTTTGGATAGTTTCAATCTACATTTGCACATGGTGGTAAATTGAAATGTTACTTGTAACAAGACAACCCCATTGATTTCAATGTATATGTTGATTTCTGATTTGATATAATTGTACGTATGATGGTACATTACTTGTAAAGTCATTGGATTAATAGTGTTGATTTTATCGTAAGTTTAAAAAAATTAGTCAAGCAATGTAGAACGATTTTTGTGTTATAATAATTAAACCTAATAATATTGGAGAGCAAGAGAGACTTGAGGTATGGTGTTTACTACAAGGGCTGGAGCTAACATTTAAATGGTTTATGATTTATGATTTTTACTTTCTTTTTAATATAATCATATCGAAAGATGACAAAACTAATTAAGTGCGACAATAAGAATAGAAGAAGAAAATAGTTTAAGATTGGATCACTTATAAATGCTATTTGTAATTGATTACATTCTAATTGCTATTTGTAATTGATTACATTCTAATTATTCACATTCTATCATTCAATATTATTACATTGTCACTTTGCATTCAAAAAATTTATTTGATCATTTTCCATTATTAAAGTTATTCTACAATATTTATCATCTCAACAAATTGAGGTAACTAAGAAAATTTAAATTAAAATGACTTGATAAATCTCAAAAATATTTAGCATATTTAAAATGGTTATATTAATATTAGATGTATTTACATATTATTGATAAAATTAATCATATGTTTCTCATATTATCGATAGTTTTTCCCGCTTGCACACGACTGAAACCAACTTAGATCTATCTTAATTAATTTTATTTATGTCGCGCCGTAGGATCAATTTTTTCAGGTGCAAACCTTTCTTCAAGTTTTGCACTCAAAAAGAGGTATGGTTTGCACTTCTAGATATTTGATCCCTTCCGACGATTGGAGTAGATCCATAGTTATGATGGATCTAGAAAATAACTTTCTAAAAATAAGTAAGGGAAAAGCAACATAGGGAACAATTAGGAGTAGATTTAGGGCATAGGGAACAATTAGGAGTAAATTTAGGAACATGTGATAGTTGGGTGATAAAAATCATATATTTTAATAAAATAATGCAATTATATAGACAACTAGTGGATACGACATGTATTTTGGTGAATAATCAATGTATATTCAACAATTAATTATTTTTTGTATGTGAAAACAAGATTCACACCTAATCCCTCACCTAAAAGACTAAATTAAACACATTATTATTAAGGGGACGAGGAGCTTTCTAGGTTTTGAGCTCCCCATTGTTAGATGAGTGTTGTAATGGCATTCCATGGCTTTTTTGTGAGAACTTATGATATTGTGATATTCTAATTACGAAATAGTGATGTTGAGTACATGCTAGATAATGCAAAAGAGATGTGAACTTTTTGATAAGGGGAAATATGATGTGACCAAATTCCCACGCTGAAAAAAATTCTTCACCTTCCTATAATTCCATTGTAGCTTTGGGGGCCAAAGGTAAGAAGAGTACCTTGGAATTTCGCAAAAACCAAGTGGGTCACCAACTTTGGTCTATCGCATTGGAATTCATTAAAGAATTGGTCATTGGAGCTACTTCAAGCTAGGAGTGAGCATCGGGCCACCAACCTACATTGAATATTTTACACTCCTAGGGTGAATATACTTTAAATCACCGACAAGCCCAAGACTTTCAAATTTTTCCGAATGCCAAATGATCTTACAAAAGCTAGTATTTATAATATCCTAGTAGGTTATTCTATGACAACTTTTACCGAGAACTTGAAACAAAGAGAATCTATCCTTGGCTAGGACATCATGTAAGATGCCTACCATAAACAAAGTAAAATTGTACTTAAAATCTGAGATTCGGGCAAGTGGGGACAACCACTTGTTATCTCGTCCCTGGAGGCTAGGCCATATGGGGACCGAATCCGACCTTACAAAATAAAGTGAAATAATCGTACCATACTATTGGAAACATATACAAGAACAATTAATTTCATTCTAGAATATATATATATATATATATATATATATATATATATATATATATATATATATAACATTTTTCATCAATGCACATGTATAGAAAAAACTACTTTCAACTCGATACTAGAGCACGTGGTTGTACCCAAACAATTTGTAACATGTGCAAACCACAAATAACATATGTACCAATTTTTAGTCAAGAGTAATCGGAGTTATAAAACATATTTAATCCAAAGATAACAATTGTTGGACACTTCACTCAAAAAATTTAATGTAATTCCATCTTCAATAACTGTCTACGATCGGATTTTGACATTTTCCATTTCTAATTTTCATTTTTTCTTTGATTGAACTTCTATCAACTTTATGCGTAAGCCGCACACACCAAGTGACTATATTGACAACTTATGGAATCAAAGTTCATAGTCTTCTAAAGCAAACAAAGTCTCCACTTTGATGAGTTTGTCCTAAAAATAACCTTCGAACATAATGTAATCTCTCCTACGCATCGAACTGCGGATCGCATACCTTGTAATAATTTCATTTTTCTTGCTCGTAAAGGCACGATCAAATAATACTTCACATTTTCATCGTCAATAGGTGCAATTACTAAAGAAAACATCTCCTGCACAATAAAATAAAAATTTAACATTTAGTTATGCATATTTAAATTTATTTCTAGATCTTTAAATCATTAGAAAGTAATTCAAATGTTACCTTCTCTAACAAAGATCAGAAACTCGATCACCATCGGATGATATTGTAGTTTCCTCTAATTGCATTTCTTCAAACATTGCAATAGACATTTTTCCCTTTGTATTTAGCTCTGTATGTTTCCAATCATTCACATACATTTTTTTTTCACAAACGTCATTGGATTTTGTGTTGTCTATGCAAACATCTCAAAAACAAGAATATTTTCTTTTATCCAATGCAAACACATTTTTGGACAAAATTGTTTGAATTGAATGCAATTTTCGAGTCCCTTTTATTGTTTCAACGTCATTTCCAATTGATCTATCTACGTCTTCGATTCCAATATGCCAGAAAAATCTTTATATGGAAAATTAGAAAAAGAATTTGTAAATATGATATCAAAATACAATTAGAAATAATAATTGCATGATAAATGTACAATGTTTAAAATTAGATTTCTAATATAAATTTAATTGAATGTACCTTCGCACTTCTCTTGATGGGTTTTTCTCATGGCTTAGAGTAGCGATGCACCATTGAACAACTTCTTCAGCGTTCACAAATGGGTGTGCAGAGTGGTTCATTTGATATCTTCGAAGTACTCGTTTTATGCATGCTCCCACACCGTCATGTTCTCCTTTTCCATGGCCAGTCTCGAAGAAATTCCAACAATGTTTAATGCAGGTTTTCTTATGAAGACAACACAACCAAAAGAATGATCGTGTAGATTTGAATTGACCTGCACATCCGTCTGACCATATCCAATGTTCATTGAATGTTATTCCACGATTTTTCAATGAATCATAAATTCTTCCAAAACAATGTTGTACAAAACATGTATCATGTGTACGATCATCATTGATATAAAAGTGATATTCTTTAATGATATGTCAATTTTCATTCGTGCTTTCTATATGATCGACATTTTTTTCAGCATGTCTATATAGAATATGGACGAGCATGGAGACTTGGTTAGAATGACAGTATTCACTCTGAATTTCTTTTTGTGGAACAAATGTGTATTTTTCTGCAAAATCAATCACTGAAAAAATGGTCCCTGGTGGAAAAAATTCACGATATTTTTTGAATTGCAAGTCTTGCCATCGAGCTCTATGGGAATGCTTGGTGTATTTGTAAATTTTTGCCTCAAAATTTCTCAAAAAGTATATCAGAAAATTTTTGTCTTCTCGTAATTCGATTCTTTTAACACTATTTGCACCTTGAATCAATGTACTGATATATTCATATCTCTTCCATTTCACTTTCATGTTGGACAATGATTGATCATTTATATCAATATGATATTTGTTTTGAAATTTAGTCAAAGTTCCACAAGCATCGCATTTTTTACCACCAACACATTTCTTTTTGTAAAATAGTTCATCGCTTTCTCTTTCACATAGAATTCGAGATATGAATTCATGGATAGTGGAAGGAGGAGGTGAATCCTTCCATAATTTTCTATCGAAATCAAGGAATGTGTCATAATATAACTCAAATTCCACATGATAACGGCAACAACAAGTGTCGCATACGGTGATAGGTTTTACATACCATGGTTTTTGTTGAACAAAAGCACTGAGTGAAACATGAATTTGATGATTCTCTTCTTTGAACTTGTTGAATAACTCTATTTGAGTGGTTTCCAAGAGATGTTTTTCATGTTCTTCGTATTGATTTCGTGTTATTCTTATTCACATTACATGTCTTGCAGTTGGTGAAGCACGCGAATTGTTCTTCCAATATTCATATATTATTTTTTTAACATTTTCTCCAAGTCTATCTTTGTATGGTTGCCTACAAATAGCTCTCCAACAAGCGAGTTCATCATTTACATCTATTTGCAGTCGAAATTTTTGATGTTTGTGCAGAGTTTTTCACGAGGTTCCCAGTGCTCGTGCCTTAGATGTTATCAAACGATTCTCTTGAGTACTTGGTGAAACCATTGCCATCTGTATTCCTCTATGTACATTTGAAACATCTTTATCTCTAGATCTCTTAATTGACTTTATAGCACTACTCATATTTTTTATCACCTCTTCCTTCATTTTTTATCTTTGGTTGATTTTCAAATACCCAATAGTGTCGTCGCTTCTTTTAATTTCTTTGATGATAGGAGACCTTTCAACATTTGAGCCTGAACTGTCACTCGCTCATTTAAAAAATACTTTTCAAAAATGCGGTTGACACGATATCGTATAACATGGTCAGGTTTTTTATCTCCATATGTGTGAGTGTCAACATTTTCTAACATCTCATTATCGATAGTGATTTCATCTGTACATATTCGAAAAAATAGTACATATTTAGTAAATCACTAAATTAATAAATATGTCAATAAATATTAGGAAAATTTTAAATATATCAATAGACCATAATATATACATTTACATACCCGCTTCAATTTCTGCTTGAGGTTGATTTTCTTCTTCAATATTTTGAGGAGTATCTCTGTCTGTTTACACTAAACAAAATATTTTTCAAACTAGTTCATCAAATAAAAATTAAGCTTCACATTTTACATTAGGAAAATTTTAAAATATCAATAGATAATAATATTTACATTTACATACCAGCTTCAATTTCTTCTTGAGGTTGTTTTTCTTCTTCAATATTTTGAGGAATATCTCTGTCTGTTTACATTAAACAAAATATTTTTCAAACTAGTTCATCAAATAAAAATTAAGCTTCACATTTTACATTGGGAAAATTTTAAAAATATATCAATAGATCATAATATTTACATTTACATACTTGCTTCAATTTCTGCTTGAGGTTGATTTTCTTCTTCAATATTTTGAAGAATATCTCTGTCTGTTTACATTAAACAAAATATTTTTCAAACTAGTTCATCCAATAAAAATTAAGCTTTACATTTTACATTAGGAAAATTTTAAATATATATCAACAGATCATAATATTTACATTTACATACCTGCTTCAATTTCTGCTTGAGGTTAATTTTCCTCTTCAATATTTGAGAGGGCTTCTAACTTTCTTTTGCGAGATTCTCTAGTCTCTTCTCTACGTGCCTCAGGGTCTCTTTTTCGATCATATTTTCTCGCACAAGTTCTTCGATTTCCCATGATAATAGGGTATGAAGTTCAAAAAATTTCCTTCAAAAATTGGACAATAACTCAATTACAAAAAATATTACAAAATATTTAATTTAAAAAAATTTAGTGTAAATTTTTTGCAAAAAATAAATATTCCAATTCAAACACTTTAAAAAATTCGAGAGAAAAATGTCTTATAAAAATGAAACGAAGCTCAAAAGATTTACTTCAACTCAAAACACGTACATACCTCCAAGAAATGTCTTTTGAATGTACGTCCAAGAAATGTTTTACAATTTTTTCCAAAATCACGCCGCCTCTAAGAAATGTCCTCCAAAAAAATTCTTTAAACCCAAAATCGTAAAATCAACCAAGAAATGCTCTTAAATCCAAATTTTGAAGAAATTTTTTTCAGCCCAAACCAAGGTCTTTGTAAAATGAGAAGAAGTGTGTGAAATGTGTGAAAATTGTGAATCATTTCACGGCAATTTATATTGACGCGAAATGTGTTTTAGTAGGGGGCTCCGCAAAAGTCTCCGGCCGACGGAGAGTTATACAATAGTTCGGCTAACTTTTGATCAAAAGTTTAGTCGAACTATTAAGACATTAGATTTAATGAGTCTAAAGCAGAAAACATAGTTCAACCGAACTTTACTAAAAGTTCAGCCGAACTAACGCGTCATCAATTACGCAAAAACTAGGCTCTGAATACGGTTCTGCAACTTTGGAGTGATTAAACTCCATGAAAGGTTGTTAATTAACTGTCGGAACTAAGACAAGCATTTTCAGAATTGAATCTACTTTAAGGAAATATAACTTTTATGGAATTTCATAAATGTTTAATAATTTTAATTATTTTTCTAATAAAATGGGTGCAAACAATTTCTGAGGGTCATTGTGATTCAGTGAAATCAAAATTTTGTATCTCCCAAAATACATTGTAAAAAAAATTGAAAAAATTATGGGGCATTACATTGGTTCGTTGTCTCTAATGGGTAGCTTTTAGATTTTTAGTTTATAACTTATATGTTAAGAAATGTCTTGCAACGCGAAACATATCCAAAATACGCAGTTTTTCGTATTGGACCAGTTCAAAAAATTCTAGTAATTATGATATGCATCCATTGGCTTTGTAAATATGACGAAAAAAAAGTAGACTCTGTCTAGATTGTTGTAACACATTTTTTTTTTCAAAAACACAAATTTTCAATGAATACAACATTACGTCATAACATGACTTCTTATGAATCCTTTGATTGTTAAGAAACACACACTCAAAGAAATGCCAAGTTGACATATCAAATCTGCATATAAAAATTTCAAAAAATAAGTAATAGAAAGCTAACAAAATTTCTCACAACTTTTATTTTTATCGCAAAATGAAATTCTACACTGAAAAATTGTTATAGTTTGCAGAAGGTTGAAGAACCGAAAAAAATGAAATTTTTTTCTCAAAAAAGGGCAAAAAGTGTAACCCAGCTTCACATTTTCACCCATTCTACAGCCCAGTATGACCTCGATGTGTAAGTATGTCAGAAGCCAAAAAAAATGTCGGCTTGAACAATAACTTATATAAACATATAAATAAACAATTAAAAATTTATTAAAAATAAATTTAAATGATATAAACTTAAAATATGAAGAGTTTACTCACACTGAAAAAAGAGATATGGTAAATAAATAAAATATGGTAAATGCATAAAAATATAAATAAACCATAGGTATGGTAAATAAATAAAACCTCTTTTATATTACTGAGGAGGTATGGTAAATAAATAAAAATATAAAAAAAATAGAGGTATGGTAAATAAATAAAAATATAAACAAACTAGAGGTATGGTAAATAAATAAAACTGATTTTATATTTACTCAATAAACCACTTTATATTTAAAAAAACTCAAAAAAAGGTTTTATTTAGATGAAGCCTATCGGAAAAATTATTATTAGTACCATGGGCCAAATACCATGGGACAAATTATTAATAATACCATGGGCAAATACCATGAGCCAAATAATATATTTATAAAATAGGTATGGTAAATAAGTAAATATAAAAGAGGTATAAAGAGGTAAGGTAAATAAATAAAAATATATCAAATACGATTAGAAATCAAGATCTAATTATATATGAAGTATAAGGGTCAAATACCATGGACCAAATTGTTATTAATACCATGCAAAAAAAACATTATTAACCCTAACATTAATATTTAAATATCAATATTATTAAGTTTAATATGTTTAGATTAATAGAATATTAAATTTATTATATTGTAATATATATTAATATATGATGATATATGATAGAGGTGGAGAAATAGGGGGAGTGACAAGGGAGATATGGAGATAAACTGAAGGAGAAGAGAGAAGAGGAATGAAGAGAGAGAGAGTGGGAAGAGTGAGAGAGTTAGATAAGGGTAAGAGAGGGAGAGGGAGACATAAAGATGGAGGTGGGAGAGAGATAAGGAGAGAGGGAGGGATAAGGAGAGAGGATTGGAGGGTAGAGAGTGAGAGAGAGAGAAAGAAGGGGGAAGGGAGAGAGAGGTAGGAGAGAAAGGGAGAGAGAGAAAGGATGAGAGGTGGAGGAGAGAAGGAGGGATAGAGAGATGGAGCTAGAGGCGGAGTGAGGAAAGGAAGAAGAAATACATAGAGAGGGAGTGACAAGGGAGAGATGAAGAGAGAGTGTGTATGCTTATGGGTGGGATAAAGATACATAGGAATGATGGAGACAAGGGGGAGAGAAGGAGAAAGGAGGAGTGATGGAGACAAGGCGGGAGAGAAGGATAAAGGGATAGAAATAGTAAGATAGTTGGAGAGTGAGATAGAGTGATGGGGGAAGAGAGAGTATTGGAGGACAGAGAGAGAGAGAAAGAAAGAGAGCTGGGGGGTCAAATAGAAGTAGGTGAGAGAGGAGTTATGAGAGAAAGGAAGAGAGTGATGGGGGAAGAGAGGATTGTAGGATAGAGAGAGAGAGAGAGAGAGAGAGAGAGAGATATGGGGGAAGATAAATGGAGGTAGGGGATAAAGGGAGAGAGAGGAAGGAAAAGGAAGGGGACTTGAACGAGAGGAGGAGAGAGGGAGGGATAGAAATATGGATTTGGAGGGGGAGAGAGGGAGGGATTGAGAGATGGGGAAGAGAAAGGGAGGTAGGAGAGAAAGGGAGAGAGAGGAATGAAAGGAGAGGGGACTTGAAAGAGAAGAGGAGAGAGGGGAGGAGAGAGGGAGGGATAGAAATATGGATTTGGACGGGGAGAGGGGGATGGATTGAGAGATGGAGCTGGATGTGGATGGAGCTGGATGAGGAGAGACGGAGGCAACAATAAATACATAGAGAGTGAGCAGTGGAGAGAGAGGGGGAGTGACAAGGGAGAGATGAAGAGGGAGTGTGTATGTTTTGGGGTGAGATAAAGAGACAAATAAGGAGATATGGAGAGAAGGGGGGAGAGAAGGAGAGAGAGAGGCATATGGTAACAAAGTTGGAAGGTGAAGATAGAGAGAGAGATGGGGGGAGAGAAAGGAAGAGAGAGAGTGAAGAGAGGTAGCGAAAGTGATATGAAGATGGAGAGGGAGAGAGGGGGAGGTAAGAATAATGACATAGAGGGTGAAAGGTGGAGAGTGAGAGAGAGGGAGTGATAAAGAAGATGGAGAGAGAGGAAGAAAGGGTAACAGGAAGGAAGAGAGAGAGAGAGAGAGGAGGAGGAGGAGGGAGTGATAGATAGATAGATAGATTGGAGAAAGAGAGTTTATGTTTTGGAGTTTATATAGAGAGATAGAGTGAGATATAGATATAGATGTAAGGTGAAGAGAAAAAAAGAGGGATGGAGAGAAGGAGGGAGGGACAAGGAAATTGATAGATATGGAGTGAGAGAGAGTGTGTGTATGGTGGGGTGAGATAAAGAGAAAAAAGAGAGATGGATGGATATATAGATATATATGGGGGAGAGAGGGAAGAAGGTTTCCTACAGTAGATGCATTGATTTCAGTGTAGATGGTGATTTCTAATCCTATTTGATTTCTTCCACTAGATGAGTTAATTTTGGTGTAGATGTTGATTTCTAATGATATTTGATTACTTACACTAGATGGATTGATTTTAATGTAGATGATTTCTAATCCTATTTGATTGCTTGCCCTAAATGCATTAATTTCAGTGTAGATGATGATTTCTAATCCTATTTGATTGATTTCACTCAATGCATTAATTTTAATGTAGATTTTGATTTTTGGTTATATTTGATTTCTTTCACTAGATGAATTGATTTCAATGTAGATTATCTTTAATCCTATTTAATTGCTTGCACTGAATGGATTGATTTCAATGTAGATGGTGATTTCTAATCCTATTTGATTGATTTCACTAAATGCCTTGATTTCAGTGTAGATGGTGATTTCTAATCTTATTTGATTGCTTGCACTAGATGCATTAATTTCAATGTAGATGTTGATTTATAATTATATTTGATTGCTTGCACTAAATGCATTGATTTAAATGTAGATGATTTAACTAAATGCATTGATTTAATTGTAGATGATTTATAATCCTATTTGATTCCTTGCACTAAATGTATTTATTTCATTGTATATGGTGATTTCTAATCCTATTTGATTGCATGCACTAGATGCATTGATTTTTGTGTTATAGTAACTCAACCTATTAATATTGGAGAGCAAGAGAGACAAGGTATGATGTTTACTACAACAACTCGAGCTAAATATTTAAATGGTTTACGATTCCAACTTTCCTTTTCAAATAATCAATATGAAAATATGACAAAACTAACATGGGTGAAAATAAGAATAGTAGAAGAAAATAGTTGAAATCGATCACACTGAAGACTATTCGTAATTGACTACATTATTATTATTCACAGTTTCTATCATTCAATATTATTACATTATCACTTTGCATTCGAAATTTTATTTCATCATTAACGTTATTTTATAGTATTTATCATCTCAAAAAACTAAGATAACTAATCAAATTTAAAATTAAAATGACTCAATAAATCTCAGACATATTTAACATATTTAAAATTATTATGTTAATATTAGATGTATTTACATATTATTGATAAAATTAAGCATATGTTCCTCATATTATCGATAGATTTTCCTTGGTCACACACGACTGAAACCAGCCTAGATCCATCTTAACGCCGGATCTATCAAGCGCTGAGAGGGATCAAATCTCTCGAGGTGAAAACCTTTCCTCAAGTTTTGCACTCAAAAAAGAGGTTTTCACCTCGAGAGATTTGATCCCTCTCGGCGCTTGATCCCTCTCGGCGCTTGATAGATCTGAAGTTAAATGGATATATCATCTTAAGCTAGTATTGCACCTTAAAAATTACCTCCAAGCATATGCTTGTCTGAGAAAGAGATAGGAACACATTTTCATCTTTGCTCGAGAATTCCAACCTTTCTAGTACTTAAAATGGTGACCTTACAGTTGTTAGATCCACGGTCTCTACAACGATGGAGGCATCGAGTACATTAGATTTCAAGGATAGGGATCGTTAATCACACCTTCATTTGCTTCACCTTGACTTGTCTATTCCACTTACTACGGAGTTTTGGATCTATATAGATAAATATCAAAGGTCATACTTAGATTAGGAATTTAATTAAAATTAACCAAGATCTTTGCATTTCACATAGGTCTTAGGAATTGTATTCCATATAGGATAGTAATGCATTAAAGCAGCAATTCTGCATTTGATACTTGGTCTCAAATTTTATAAAGAAAGAGTGTTGAATCCATAAGGAATTGGTCTCAAATATATAAACTTAATATAATCCTTAAAATCTTACTAGATTTAACCAAGGGTTAGGCCACTCAACTGTGTCCCCCGGACTTGTTGGTTCCCAACTTTTCCTTTTGCATTTCAGCTCCATAGGGTATACTCCCCATAGCATCTTGTTAGGAGACATCTAGAATGGAGAGGTTGGGGATCAAGATGATATCCCCCAACCTAAGTCATTGTCACAATGCCTATACAATTTGAGCGACAACAATACTATAATTGAAGGGATTTCTTTGACGTCGCCTTTTAAAAATAGTTATAACTAGGATTTTAGTAAAGGGTTTAAGGAAGTCCTAATTGACTATTAAATTGAGCAACTTATGGATATGAGGGGTGAGGATAAACACTTCAATTTTTAATACTTTTTCTTGATATCCTTTATATCCTTAATTTCCCCTCTTGTTGATATGCTTAACCCCAAACTCTATTTCTTCTATAAAATATTTCTATGTATCAAGGGTTTCAATTTTGTCCATGACATCAGGGAATTCATAAATATATTTAAGGTAGTAATTTTTATCGGGGAAGGAAATCATATTGTTTTTTCTTTTTACGAGTCAAAATTTGTCTCTAATATAATCTAGCTCAGATAGGTGCAAAAGCTTCTCTTGATTTCTATTTATGAAATAACTTTTTTCATTTTAATTATGACTTTGTATCTAATTATTTTGTTGGATTTTAAGGACTAGTTAGAATAATGACTACTAACGTTTCGAGCAATCTTACACTCTTTATCATAGCAAGGGTTGATCATTCTATTTTTTTTTTACTCAACACCTTTATCAATAACATGTTAATGGAAGTAGAGAGGGCGGTTGTAAAATTATGATAAATGTCTTCAATATTTTCTTTATTTAATAGGAAATTTAATTTATTATTTTTGTTAAAATTAAGTTCTTTTTATTATAATAATTCTCTTCCATAAGAATTTTATGGATAACAAAGTTCAAATTTAGGGTTAAATTTATATTTTAAAATTTGAGCTTATGTTCATTTCAGATGTTCAATTTACTATTTTATTATATACATAAATATCATATTAGATGTCACATAATCCAGAACACTATGACCAAGCCCATGAATACAAGTCATTTAGTTGGGTTTCAACCACTTCATTAGACTACTGCAAATAATTAGATCTTGAGAGCTAAAAAGTTTGATTAGCTTAGTTTCACCAAAAAAATCAACCAACTCGGGATACTTTCTTTTATAACTACTAGATAAAATAAGGTCCTCACATAGCTATAGAGGAATAGAGCCACAATTATTGCTTAAAATAATAACTTGACTAGTTATTTTTTTAACATTAAAGTCAGAGTCTCAACAAGATGATATTTCCTTCATTTTTCAAACTATGAATATCATGTTCAAGCTATTGTAAGGTCAATTTTTATCTATATTATTTTTCTATTTTCTCAATAGGTAGAATTAATAAGCACAAAATGGCATGTTTCTATATAAATCTTCTTAACATTCATATCGACGATTTCCATCCAAATGCACCAATTGAAAGGGAATGTCTTATGAATTCTAATGCTAAGGGTAAATGTTCCTATTGATGTAATAATTTATGCCTCCAACCCTCAATGGTAGTAGGATCACTTGTTCCATACCAACCATGAGACCAACCTTCCATGTTATGTACCTCAAGCTATTTATGCTCCTCAGTTTAAACAACTAATATAATATCAATTTTACTTAAGATCCAATTTAATATAGGTCCTTTACTCCATGGAAATCCATGACAATTCTGATAGAGGATATGTAGTGCATCAAATTCTTATTTATTATTATATTTTTTGTTTCTATCCCTAATAATATATTTTATATTTCAAATTATTTATGATTTACTTATTCCATGGCTTCTTTACCTTTTGAACTTCATTTCTTAATCTAGGTTGGTCTTATGGAATACGACCTTCATTTATAAATATTTTACCATTTTAAACTTGAAATTTTACTATGTAATATTTATGGTAATAAAAAAAAACCTTAACATGAATTAAATTATATTCATGCTCAATCATTCTACCCAATCTCTTTGCTTATATGAAACAATTTTTTTCAATTTTTAGTTTATTGTATAGTTCTTTCCATTTGTAAACTATGGTATAGTTTTTCCTTCACTCGAATGTCCTAAAATTTACTTTCTTTTAGACTAGAAATTATGAAGTTCAAAGATATTTTACTAAAAAAATGGTATAATTATATAATTTTATTAATTTCCTCGTTATTCAATTTACCTTAAAAACTATTCAAAACCAACTTGTTATATATATTTTCTTCTAGATATTTAATATGTTGAATTATGATTATACTGAGAGCGGGAGGGGGGGTGAATTAGTATAATTGCATATTTTAACAATATTGGCAATATACAACAACCTAAAACATTCAACAAACAATCATATAAGAAATGCATAGGAACATGAGATGTAAGTGGAAATGCATGGAGGAAGAAAAACACAAAATATATGTCAGTATATTCTTGTAAGCTCCAACCTATTGTTACATCAACTTTACTAGTACCAACAATAAGAGGAACCCATCTATTGAATTTATAAGCACCAAGCTTAATGAGGAACTAAACCTTGAACATTACAGGCACTATACCAGAAGGATACTTCTATGAGCTAATGTGAAGACATTATTTTCCTATCAAATCCATCATTCATCACTTTTTCAAACTTATAGCCATGGGCATTTAGTCTTTACATATTCATACTTCTTTAACCTCTTCATTTTCTCTTCCTTATACTACTCACACTCCATGTAGCTCACAGACATCACATTTCACTCTGAAATATGGTAATACTTTATTTTCTTCAACTAAATCTCATACCTAAAAAATAATATATTAAGTTCTTCACTTTTCTTATTTTGATCTTGCACTTATCATTTCAAGCTCAAAATTATCACATGTTATATGAAACTCTATTATGTTCTAGACCACATCTCCTCCAATCCAAATCTCAATTGTTCAAATCACTAATTCTCTCTCCCACTCCCAAGCCAACTGTAACTCAAATCTACATTCATAATATTATGATATCTACTTTATCTCTCTTACCACTACTGCAGTTCTTCTCTCCTAGCATGCTGATTTTTTCGTTTCTTGGTCTGTTGGAGAAATTTGTTTCTTGCAATCTCATAACCTATACTCAAATTCAACCATTCTCCTTAAATAACTTTTGTATTCTTCCTTCAGCTTATTGTAGTTTTCATATAGACAAGCTTAACACTCTTTTAAGTGTTTTCCTTTGCTTTTATAGATTTTGGCCCCTTTTTTTACCATCGGCATCAATGCATGGTATTAACCCATGTAATTTTTTCTCACATGATATTCTTGACTAGATAAACATGTCGCACTCTATTCACAAACAATGATTTTTTTTTTGTCTTTTACTGACTATATCTACGCAATTCTCCTTTAGCCTATATTTATTTCTTATGTTACCCATTAGCTTTCTCTTTCCATATTTCACACTCAACTTTCTTTGATCCCTACACTCTTACCCATAGTCACATTCTAGGAATATCTCTTTCTTTACATGAGCTTTCATATTTGGGAATGGTGTGAGAGCACGTGTCACCTTTACCCTTAGCTCAAACTTCCATATTACTAGGATGCTATAACCTAGAGCTTATTAAATGCTACCTTTTTAAATATGGTGTCTAAGATTTTTGGCACCAACCACATGCCAGTTGACTCAAACACAAGTAGATACAAGATGCTTATATATCGCTTTCTAAATTCCTTCAATGGTGAGGGCTTAAAAATTTCTTCCTACTGATCTAGGGACAAAATTGTAGGCTTAACTTCATTTTTTGCATATCCAGGGATCTAGGCTCAAGAATTGTGACTTGAAATTATTCACTCCGAGAGGGCTTACCCTTGTATGGTTAGATGGAAAATTTTTCTTTGGGCAAAAAACCTCAATTTCATAAGAAACTTGGAATCATTTTCTTGATATCAAATCCAAGACCTAGCATAAGTTACATGTGCATTCTTGTTGCAACTCGAGAGGGTCAGATGCCTTGATAACGGCTTCCCATGTAGAGACTTGACCAAATCCCTCAATCTTCTAGTTTTGTCTTGATAACAAACCTCTTCTTGCTACAGTGTTGAAAGGGTAAATGCCCAAATAAATTGCATAACACTTGTGGTAAAATTTGCACTTCAAAAAATTAAAATACAAAGGAAAAATATGCCACACCAAACCCATAGAATGAATCTAAAAATGCATCACAACACTTTTTAGGTCACTTCGACGTGATTTTATAAATCATATCTTTTCCATGTATCATGCTATCTCACTGCCACCTGTCACTTCAAAATGGGCCACTTGGAAAACCAAAAATATTGAATCCACCTATCATGTGTCATGACCGTAGAGTGCCACATCACTATCACCCAATGCCACATGGATGTCAATTGGACTACCATATGGATTCCTATATGCCCTATCCTCATGTTTCCATGTCATAAACCTACCACCTATATGCATTTCCATTTCCACTTATATGCCACATCACTTCCACCTAACACTCTCTTCCATTTTCAAGGGATCCACTATATTTCTGAGAAATCTAGTATATGGCTTGTATCTTTGGTGTTTTTCTTGGGGATGCCCTCATAGAGATCATATTAACCTGGAATTCACCCATCCATCCTAAAATTTTAGTATGAAAACCTTGCATGTCCTGAACCCCAAATGACCATATACTTTCCCAATGTAGAACCTAGTCTTATGTGGATACATGGGCCTAGACACTATCACTTCAAACTCAAGTTTATATTATTTCCCAAGGAGCTAGAATAAATACCATATACCATTAAAAAAAATTCTAAGAGGGATATATAAAAAAATAATTTTTATGCTATAATGATCAATATAAATGTAGGAAAAAGTCTTCGAAGCTAGGCTACTTAGAAGATCTACATTCATGATTTCAAGTCAAACAATTTGTAACACATACTTAGAAATCAATGACACTAGAAACCTTAAGCAATAATAACATCACTAGCATCATGAATACTCATCAATATCCCCCTAAACATGACATCAATGACGACAAAAAACTACTAAAGCACTCAAAAATATCCCCACTTTATCATTGATGGCAAAAACACTAGAAAATGTTCGTAACTGATGGTTAAATCTCCCACCAACTTTAATAAATATGAATTTTTATTGCCTACTCTCCCCATAATTCAATTTATCAAGTTTTTTACCGTACTAACTGATGAGACATATAATTATGCTACCTTTCATTTCTTCATCTCTTGAGATAAAATATCTCCTTCACTTTCAAGTGTCGATATCTATTCATTATCATCCAAGTGTAACATCAAGAGACTAATCACCATAAAAAATGGTGTTAATTGTACTAGTGAGGTCCTTTGATAATAATTGCGGGACAAAGGGATGATACCAATTGATGAAGTTATACCATGACTCAAACACTATCGATTATTCACTATTTTCAATGTTGTAAATTCTCTTTAATACTGAAACCAAATATTCTCATGTTGTACCAATGAATGCTAAATATTGTTGTTATCACAAAATTAGACCTGATATACTATTAATCAAATCAATCTCATGTAACTATTTCAAACCAATATTTCGATTGAGGCTTAGCCTCCTCAACCTGAGAGGGATCTCTCAAGGGTTAATGATTTTTGATAGAAATATATATGGCTAACTCTATGTGGGGTATTAAGTAGATAAATGATAGATATTGGTTGCAAATCACATCAGCAAGTTCATATTGGGCTTATGGAGTCAAAATAGTTTCAGTAAAACCAAAAAATCTACTTAGCATGGAAGTCAAGGCATATCGGAGTTCTAGTCAAGAGATAAACATGTGAAACAGTAAAAAAAAATAAAAATAAAAAAAACACAGTCAATTTGTCTATATAAGAAGTCAGAGCATCAAAGATGAATTATGAGTAACATAAATGAACACCAATACCATAGGATAGTAATAA
The DNA here is from genome assembly GCA_034641835.2 of Pinus albicaulis. Lineage (NCBI taxonomy): Eukaryota > Viridiplantae > Streptophyta > Pinopsida > Pinales > Pinaceae > Pinus > Pinus albicaulis. The sequence continues at coordinate 116,868 of JAXQQM020078202.1, forward strand.
TATGCAATTAGAACAAGAACACACTAGAAATCTTCATGAATCTCAAGTTGGCTAAGTAGAAAAATATGTATTAAGCTGAAAACCAGTCACTTACAATAAACACAGTCTCTTGCTAAAAATGTACAACCCTTACCATATACAACTTCTTGATATTTTATAGATCATTTACAACATAAGATAACCATATCTATAGATAGACACATCAAAATCTTGAATCTTGACACCTTGCCTAACCATATGACATGGTATTTATTACAAAAGGACAGCTAATCCACTAAATAGTCCTATTACTAATAGTATTCAAACTCTTAATCTCCTATCTATAACAACCTTATATTAATTAGATTACATTCTTTGCCAAATTTACTAACATGTGGTCAAATCTAGATGATTGGCTCCAAATCTTAATGACCATAATGCTAACCTCCATCAAAGTAGGAAATAGTCCCCTGTTTTCTAGGCATAGGGTCCTTTTCACTCTTGAGACACTCTGACCATCATAAAATCATCATTTCAAGATTATTTTCTGTTAGAAACTGAAGTAACACTTGCCCAAAATCCTCCCTAAGTTCCATCTATCCAAAACTATCATCAAATTGTTCAAATAGGTTGAAATAGACATGCGCTATGAAAACAACACAGTTTCGTAGCGCAACTCTTTTACCTTTTTTCCTTCAAAATTTTGATTTCTTTCCTCCAAGATTATCTTCATTATCATTTAATACATCCTCCCTGGAAATTTTAGGTCATAATTCATACTTTTTCCCTTCAACAATTTATGAGAAACAGTGAAAAAAGCTGCTACAGTAGTTTCGTAGCGCTTTTCACTCTTTTTACACTGTTTGCACTACGAAGCTATTGAGTGAATAGTTTTGTACAAATTTTTTCAAAATTAAAACCATATATGTGCCAAAACTCAAAATAACATTGGTTTCATCAAATCAAGAAGTCATATGAACTAAAAAACACAGTTTTCATGAGGTTTCTTCTTAATTTTCACTTGATTTAGTTTTTGACTTTTTAATAATTGTGATTTTGCACCTTTGCACTTAAACTCATGCTGAGTTAATTTCAGTTGCTACTCCAATTCCTCCACTTGATCTCTAAGTCTTCTATTACTACCTCTCAAGTGAGTATTGATTACTCTAACAAATTTAGCTTCCTTGATGGTTGGAACTATCCATGTGAAAATTTGTTCTGCACTACTTGGGGTTTTAGACCTAGAACCAGTTTGACCTTCCCACAGTGCCTTCATTATTTTAAACTCTGTTTTCTCAATACTATGCTTTCTGGCCCTCTTTCTCATCACAGCAATTTCTTGGTTTGCTAACCTCAATTTCTCTTTAAGATGTTGACACTCTGTCATTTCTTCTTTTCCCTTTTTTGTTTTGCTAGTTGCATGCTCTACTATAGGTGAGGAGAGATCAACCACTTCTTCAAGGGATTTAGCTGTTTCAATAGTTTCTTGAGCTTCCTTGTTGCCTTCCTTGAGCTTCTTAGCATGCCTAGTTAAAGGTTTGCTTGCTTGAAATATGAAGGCTTCATTTTCACCCTCAAACTCAAGCTTCTTTATAGACTTAGCTTTTTTTCTATTTGTGCTCATCTTCTCTAATGAAGTCAGCTTGCACAATGGGTGTCTCCTCTATATCAATTGCATGAAGGATGTCATCTAAATTTGCCTTAATTACTGGTTTTTCCTCAGAAACTAAAAAAACTATATTTCCTTTTGATGCCACTGCTTGGCTTCTTGTCACTCTTTTGATTTCCAGTTTTCTCGCAACTTGTTTCTGTTTTTCCTCTTTGACAATCTTTGACCTCTTTTTTGCAGGCGATGGAGTTGGAGTATCAAGCACTTTTGTCTGCTCTGTCCTTTTCTCAACTTGTTTCCTTGGTTTCAGTTTTACAAATTCCTTTCATTTTGCAACCACGGGTTGACAAGACTTTGCTACTGGTGGTGATGGATTTCCTTTAGTTTTAGGGTTTCTAGCAGGAGTTAATGCTTCCAGCTCAAAACCATTTATAAAAAAAAAGGATGTCCAATCCCTGCCTATCTTCTAAAGCTCATTCAAAATCAATAACTTCATGAAACCATGATGAAACAAAGATGTTTCACAACCTTCATATTTGGCTTGTACTTTATCAGCCATTTTAGCAAGACTCATATTCAAGTAAAAGGGAAAATTAAGTGAAATTTTACCTATGAAATGAAAAAGTAGCTTGAAATGATATGTGCAGACCTTATGATACCTGCCTTCACATGTAAAATATCTCTGGATGTTGAGCATTAGATTTGCATAAGTGTCTTTGATGCAGCCTCTAGTGATAGCGTTATTGAGGTCCATATCTACATACTCAGGTTTCATGAATTCCTTGCATGGCTCCATATCAAATTTGAAACTTTTGAACCAAGTTTCTTGTCCCCTTGGTATTTTTGTCACAGTAGAAATAATTTCTGGTGTAATTGGCACATTTAGCATTCCAACCTTTTTTCCATTGAAGTGCAAGGCAAATTCTTTGGAAACCTGTGTGTGGCAACCCTGCATTTTTTCACAAAACCGAAGACAACCTACTCAGCTGAATGCATCCATCACTGCTAGGTCTTTAATTATGGCCTTCATATTTTCAGGCTCATATCTTAAGCAATGTCCCCCTCTATGAACTTTATTTTCCTCTGTCATGCTTCTCAAAAAAATCTGTCAGCTTCACTTGAATATATGAAACAACCTCGATTGAATATATGAAACAGCCTCGCTTGATTAGGATATATCTGCCTCTCTTGAGTATATGAAATAGCCACGATTGATTAGGATGAAGATAACCTTTGTATGGAACAACCATAGGTTTGTCTTGACTACTTCAGAGCTCAAACACTCATATGGAGGCAAATGAAATGAGAATGACAAAATTAGGAAAGATTTTGAATTTTAAATGTCATCTCATAACTGAATGATGCCTCATTCATACCCTATCATGACAATGATGACTGTAAGATGGGTAATTACATTGAATCTCATCACTAACTGAGTCATCATACCACTAACCTATCATTTCCCAACAGATTCTAACAAATTTCAACTCAATTGACAAGACAGTTGAGAAACCGCGCTTTCGTATCATCGGCAGTGTATTTTTCCCAGTTTGTGCGACAAAACTATTAGCGCTTTAATAGTGCAAATCAACTTTTTTGAACTAGTGGCGCTACGAAAACGTGGATTTTTGGCTAATTGCATATTTTTGACTTGAAACTTTATGGAATGACTCCTAAATGGAAATTATGGATTTTTGACAATGAATGAACCTTTAAAAGACTTTATTTGAACCTAATGATGACCTTTGAACTTATAAAAATATAACCTACCCTTAACCAAATCCTAAATTGACTTCTAAACCTAATTTGAACCATGACCAAAAACAAACATGACATAATGATGTTTTGAAAAAATTTTGGTTGATAACAACTGTAACTAAATATTTCTAGGGTAAATTAATTCCTTGAATGCATGCTATTTTTCTTGATCTTGTAGCTCCCACTAAGCTTATTTGCTTCACCTTATGGCATACAACTATCCTACCATATTTGGAAACTACTATCTTTCCTTTTGAACAAAAATAGTGATAATCTCTCAACTTCTTTATGAGTATGAACTCTAGTGATAATCTATATATTCTAGAATCCCCCCTGGACATGTGATTCCTTGATACATATTTTTTTTCAAAACTTGGGTTTTTTTCAATCTCACAACTCCTTTTCAGCACATAAACCTTCAAAACTCTAGATCAATAATTTTCTTGTATACAATAGCTTCAAATCTTAGTGAATCTATACATTAATCCTCTAACTATGCCTAACAATACTTGATCTATTATAAATTAATTAAAGAAGCAATGAAACACATAAAATATTATGGAAACACAAATAAAAAAACTCCTAAATTAAGAGAGACATAGATATACGTGGTTCACCCAATTTGGGCTACGTCCACAGAGAAACAACTAGTCCTTCCTTTTATATTATCCAACAAAATGACGAGATACAACCTACGACAAATATGGTGTAATTTCCTCTTCTATCTCACATAGTATCCTCTCTATTTCTCACCTAGAATACACAATCGCAATACATTTCCCTCATATAAAATGTAGGTTTCCTTCTAGGGAAAAAAACCCAAAATTAACATAACTTTACCATCATATCATCTGCCCAATAAGCAACCTAGATTGACTATGCAATTACAATATCTTACAGGTATTTTTTTCATATGTTTTTAGCTTAAAGGGTGTTTCCCCTTAACCCCTTCTAGGGGGGTCTCATAAAATCATCATCACCCCTTGGACCCCCCTAAAAATGATCATACAGGCAACATTGCCACCCCATTAGGAATAGGGATTAACACAACTGAAACAAAAACATGTGAACAAACATGAACTTAATCATGCTCCACACCCAACATGCTCCAGAGTCCTTATTTGTTATTCCTCTATTTTGTGCATATAATAAATGTTTCCTTGGAAACCATATTCTATATTTTTTCTTTATAAAAATATTCAAACAATATTTTAGCATATTCCACACTCAGATTGAAAAACTTCACATATCTTCCTAGAATTTCATTCCTAGGCTTCTTTTGTACTTCGCATTTTAGAACTACTACAAACAATTGATTATCACACAACGAAGCCACTACTATATCATTTAGCCACAACTACAAAAATTCGATCTCGATTATGTGTTTTCTATCTATTTTACTTTAGATTGAATGAATTCACATCTATTTTTTAACCTATCCTATGGCCTCTTCCAAGATCATATGTTTTCCATTGAATTCATTTCTCATGCTCCTCCTTCTTTCATTCATGCATGACACCTTTTTAATTTTATGTTTCTCTTTCCCCTTGCACAAGAAAATGAGAAAAATATTCATTTTCTATATTGTGATACTACTCATTAATGTATTTGGCACTCACAAACACCGAATTTATGATCTCATCTCTTTCTATTTAAGTTATAGTATGAACACTAAATTGTTCATATAGTTATCATCATTTGTACATTATGTTGTCTCAAGGTGTTTCTTATAACTTCCTTCTCCCAGTTGACTCCTTAAGACTGTACCTACCTCTAATCTCTCACTACCAAGACAATATCCAACTCTCTTGCATGAAACATTTCTTTAGGTAATCTGACTTGTCCTAATATTTGATCTTTCCCTTTTTCTCACGGGCCTTGTAGTTGTCATAAGTTCTCTAAGTTAACAATTTTTTTGTTCCTTTAAATTCTTTATTACATATATATTTTTATTCCTCTTTTCTAAAAACATGATATGTGTTTTTACAACCACTGTTACTCAAAAAAACTTGTTATACCATTTAGTCATATTTATCTATGGAACACATAGTTCCATTCATTGCTCTCTATTAGAGATATCACTGATGTAGACAACTCTTGTATCTTCTATATTGCACCTTGTGAATACTACATGGTGTGATGGACTGCAGTTATGTATTGCTCCTTTCATTAAGGATGAGAAGGACAATTTATTTCAATCTCTTGTTTTATTTTCTTTCTTTCAATACATATACATTGTCTAGATTCCTAATTCCTTTTTAAACTTATTTTCCAGATTCTTCCTTCTTGATTCTACATCCTTTAGAGTTAAATGTGACTTCATTTCCTCTATCAACCACTTGACTTACAATCATTATGTTGTGCTTTAAACCTTTAACATGTAGAAAATTTTCAACATTATTCCTTTCATCAGAAGACTAAATTTTCCTTTTCCCATTAATTCGGTTGGTCTATCCTTTCCAAGAATAACACTGACGTCCTTGACCTCTTTTAGAGAGAGAAATATACCTGTATCTCCTATCATATGATGAGAGCATCCAATTTATATATGTTCAATGGTGTTTTAATTTATGTCAACATCAGTTCTTGAACACTCTTAATATACGTCATGATTGCATTAACGGAAAACCTTCAATGGACAAGTAGACCTGGAAGGATGGTAGAAAACCCTAGATTCCCAACCTTTTTTGACCAAAATGACATGAAAAATTATGGGTTTTCGTGTAAATACCAATACTATTATAGTATCCTCATCATGTCAGTTCCAATGGTATGTGGCACACTACAAGATCCATTACTATTTGGGAGATATGCTTAATAAATAATGGTAACTCCATCTAGTAGAAAAAAACCCCAAAGGAAAGTGATGTGGAAACATGCTATTGGTCAAATTTGGAAGGAAATTTAAAATTAATTATTAGGCACATTAAGGATCAAATTTGGAAAGTAATTGTAAATTAATTATTGGGTACATTAAAATTAATTCATTTGTCCAAAATCATGATGGGAAAATTTTAATTAACCCCTTGGTCCAAAATTTCCTCTTTGGTCATTATCTATTTAGTCATTGGTATACCATTTCAGAAGTTTTTGATGTGTGCATAATAGTGGTAACATTATTGATGATGTTTATACCTGTTGAGAAAATGCTTCATCTACAACACTAAGTTAAAGATTGTGTTTATCATTCATAGCAGTTGAAAGGATGTCCTATCATCTTGTAGTATATTGTAATAATATCATCGTCTCACTACACATATGAAGAAATGATTATTTATTACACTATAGGGTGTATCTGAAGCTACACAACAAAACATGCATATACATTCAAAGCAATTTAATAGCTCATTGAATTTACTTTAGAGAAATTTCGTAATTAAACATACAGACATTAAGGTACACATGTGTTATATTATCTATTCATTATATACTTTGAAAATAATGTGCACACCTTACGCATAAATATGCTGTGAAGTTACAACCATATATTACTAAAAAATTCATTGGATACATATGGTAGAGAGTGAAATTTTGATGACTTATTGATGTTGACAACAATCTCCAAGGTTCATCTATTTTCATTAAGAGTACATTGCTACATGTGCACTACAGTGGATGGTAACATTGGTATGAAAAACTAGGGTTTTGATATTGTTTCAACATCCTATGATCCCAATATCATCAATGATACAAACTATATTTGGGCATGGGTTAGATTGGTGGCATCTAGGTTTGTGCTCATGAGCACAAGTTATCAAGTTAATAGTGTCTATCTTATAACTTTATGATGCTAGAGTCGATATGATGCAGGCCATTGTGTTACTAGATTGATCTTACTTATTATAAAATTATTGACATATATATCTATATGAAGAGCAATGTCAGTTATAGTTGTGAAGCTAGGGTTTCAACTGTAGAAGTTGAAGTATTTCATTGGCATTGAAAGCAAGGGTTTGATGTGCAGTTTGAGCAGAGGAAAAATTGATTGAAATTTTCTTATATTACAGTATTGATATCGAGAATAATTGGATCCAGTTCAAAAATTGTGAAATGTGGTCCACCAGTGTGAGTTGAAGGTTGGAGCCTTCAAGCAATGTGGCAGCTTGTTGATCATGGTGACAAGGTGGCAAAAGGTAGGATATTGGAGTCTCCTTCAATTCAGAGCATGAGAACACTTTAGGGTGATAGGGTTGTGCTAGGGGAGGTTGGAGCCTGCATAAGGAATCGGAGCTAGTGTTGAACCTTAGAATTATCCTCTCTTTGTCATCCTTTCTCACCTTTTTCCCTTACTTTCTCATAAGATCACATACCCCAATCAATGATAAATGCCATGTTTTGTCTCAAGGAATGAACTTAAATGATTTCCATATTATATTCTCATGCTCTTGCTATTCAAATATATTTTTGTAATTTGGCTACAGAACACAGCCTATTCTGCAGCTAATCGTGGATTCCAAAGCTATTCTCATGGTCTGACAGGTTCTAGGTGTCAAATGGAGAATTGAGCCACATGGGCATTTCCAGAATCATCTCTACATGGATTTTGTCCTATTCACTTAGTCAATATTGATGAAAAAGAAGGAATAAGATCATGGTCAAATAGCATTAGCCGAGAATAGAAGGACTCTTGATTTGCTCTATCGTAGAAAATCAAGAGTTAAATAGTCTGATTGCAATTCTATAAGTCGAATTAGACAACTGTAGTAGAATTATCTCATAGATAGTCATGTTTATTTTCTTTAAATATCGGTTGTACAAAACCGAAAACAAGTAAGTTTTAAGTTAAGTTTTAAGTTTTTGTTGATACGTTGTGTGTTAAGACTTCGTTCTATCATAATAAAAATCTCGTGTTACCAATGATTACTTAAGTTCATCTTTAACCAGCTAGGATTTCAGCCAAATCAGCTGCAGAGGGCCCCTGCACTAGAGGAGGTTTTTCATTTATTGTTTTTAGTTTAATTTTCCTTACTCTGTTTTTGTCAATTATGTTTTGTGAGTAGATTAATGTTTCATTCCATTTTTTATCAGTAGCATAATGTTAAATCATAATTGTGTAAGCCTTGTTCTTCTAAAAACATTTCATGAAGATAGATATTCCTATTTTCAAATTGAATCAAGTTTGAAATAATAAGAATTCACAGTTATCTAGTTTTCCTAATTGTTCCGTCTTTTAATTTTTTAGAATATAATTATCAATTAATTGTATCAATGGATGTTCCTACAGGTCATTTCAAGAAAATGATTCTAAACTAAATGATTGAATGCCTAATTCATACAGTTATTGAGTTTTTCCTCTGCACATTTTACTTGCTTTCTAGGAACTTAGAAACTAAGGTAAAATTGATTTCTTACACAACATCTCAAGAGAGTAATACTACACATTGAATGTTGGAGTAAATCAAACATACATTAGTTGTTTAAAGTTATTTTTACATGATTTCACATTTAATTTTAGATCCTCATTTAATGGTACTATTGATGTTCCTAAAGGTCATTCCAAGAAATTGATTCCATCATGTTTCTAGACCGAATGATTGAATGTCTAATTCATGCAATTACTGAGTTTTTCCTTTGCATATTTTACTTTTTTTTTTCTGAAACATTAAGTAAAATTGGTTACTTAACATCATCTCAAGAAGTGACACTTCATATTGAATGTTGGAGTAAATAAGTATACATTAGTTGTTTTCCTTTGCACACTTTACTTGCTTTCTAGAAAATTAGAAGTTAAGGTATAGATAGTTGCTTACACATCATCTCAAGAAGGTAATTCTTCATATTGAATGCTGGAGTAAATAAACATACATTAGTTGTTTTATTTTTCTGCTTTCACTTAGAATAGCACTACAATTTCAATCTCAGATATAATAATTAGATCCATGGAATAGGACTAATGTTAAGATAGAAATCATTAAGATAAATACTTTGTTTTTCATATTAGATTCTAACTGGCCAACAACCTTTGATTTATTTTTATGTAAGTTAGATTAAATTACGAACACTTCATTTTATTCCTTCTTAAAATTCATTAGGTTCATTTAATTTCTTTCATATTTTTAGATTAAACATTCTTAGACATCAAGGAACAAAACCCCCAAAACAACATAAAATACAAACAACGAAGTAAGAAGTAGGTGAACTGGACATATTCATAGCTAGAGGCAGGTGTCAAATCGCTACAACACCACTCACTCCCCCAAGACTAAGAAGTGATACACCTCCATCTCAAACTCATATTCCATACTTCACTAGCCATAGAATTCTTGAATTTCTAAGGTCAGAAATCCAATTAGGAGGATCTCCTACTTCATCCTGTAAGGCAGTCTTAAAGGAAGAAGATCCTAGATCCCCAACAGAAGGAGTAACCCTTTTCACCTCTATAGGGGAACATATTCTAGTTGAAGAGTTAGAAATTCCTAGTGGAGAAGAAGAATAATATCCTTTCTTCAACATACCATTGATAGAAGAACCAAATGAAGAGCAGTTAACCTTGCAGGTTGAATCTTATATCAACTTTGAAGAATCTATAATGGCAGGAAGAGGAGAAGAAGGAGGAGGAGAAGGAGAAATTATAAATGGAGAAAATGTAATATTTGGAGGAGGTATAGGTAGAGGAGGAGATAGAGGAACAGGTATAGGAAATGCAGAAGGAGGCAGAAGAAATAGGTAATTGATAGTTCTTTTGGATTCCCTATAGTTGATAAAGAAACAAATGCCACAATGAAAAATATCTGACCTTCTGTCCTCCCAAATTTTCATGTATTAAAAAGTGAAGATCTTGAAACATTTTTATTTTAATTTTGAGTCTTTTGCAGAACTTATGATTATTTACAAGACTCTCAAAAACTCAAATTTTTTCCTTCAACGTTGAAAGGAGCATCTCTAAAATGGTTCATGAGTTTGATCACTCGGTCTATCAGAACATGGAATGACATGAAGAGAGAATTTTTAGAAATGCATTTGGATCATTGCATACCCATCAATCATAAGGATTAATTATTTAAAATTATGCAAAAAGAGGATGATAATTTGGAGGATTTAATTGAAAGATTCAACTATAACATAAAAATAGCAAAAATTGATAATTTATATCAAGATACTTTAAAATATATTTTATTAAAAGAAATTAGAGATGAATGGATATACGTTCTCAACATGATGGGAAAGGGAGATATCTCTCAACTTCCATTATCTGACATTGATGAATTATGTATCCATCTCTCAAGGGAAAAATTAAAAACTGGGAAAAATCCAAGAGATCCTTCTCTTGCTAGAGTAAATAGATCTACAACTGGAATAGTGAGTAGGGTAGAAATTGGAAACATGCTTAATGAATTTAAAACATACATCTTAGGGAGTCTTAGTGAACAGATAGAAACCCTTAAATTACAAAACAAGTAGAAAGCTGAGACTGATGCTTTAGCTATTTTCTGTCCTAAATGTAGAAAGAAGCATGCTTTAAAATAATTTCCTCTTGATGCAAAAGTCATGGAGACCTGTATGATTTGTTCAGAAAGTCATGAGACTGATATTTGTCCTTCAATTCCAAGTCTTAGGGGTGTTTTTCAAGAAGAAACAACTTCACATCCAATATAATCTCTTTGCTTTGTCTCTAAAAGACCATGGCAGGGGCCACAAGCTCAAGGCTTTAACAATCAAATGTATACTCGCCCCCCACCAAATAATTGGAATTCTTGGCAACAACCTTGGCCTCAATCTCAATCTAAATCTCAATCTTGGGCTCAAGGAATGACAAATCCCTATTGAAGATTATCTCAATACTACCAATATCTTCCATCATATCAAACTATCCTCCCCAACAAATTCCTCAACAAAATCAACAACCCCAACTCCAAAACCAAAATTCACAACTTTCACTATCATTTCCACAGAGACCAAATCAGCTACCTACCCAACCATTACCAAACCCCAACAATAAAAACCATCCAAATACCTACATGATAGAAGGACAAAAATTTCCAACATACATGATTACTCCTATAGATCTTAATGATGTCCAACTTAGATCTGGTAGGATATTAGAAAATAAAAAGCCTTCTATAGTTATTCAAGAACAAGATAGTTTTGAGGAAAATTCGCTCCAGCCAAATAAAATTTTTGAGGAAGGAACGTCTCTTCAAAACCAAAATTCTGAAAATAAAAAACAAAAGGAACCAATAAACTCAACTCCTATCATAGAGAAACCTTCAGTACCTACTTCTACACCTCATTTTCCTGAAATATTACAACTTGATAGAGGGGTATAAAAGCATATTATGTTGCCCAATTATGATTTTCTAGATGAATTGAGAAATGTTTGTATGAAAATCCCTTTGTTATAGGCCATTAAATATATTACAATTCTATCCAAAAAAATAAAGGAGTTGAGCATAAAGAAACGAGGAAGAAAAACAAAAGAAATAAAAAGAATTCAACTTGTAGGAAAATTTGCAGACATAATGATGGGAAAAATTTTCATACAAAAATATTTAGATCCAGGAAGTCCAGTCATAAAAAAACATATCAATGGAGTTGAAATTCCAAATACATTGATTGATTTAGGAGCAGCAATAAACATCATGAGAAAACAAACTATGGAACAGTTCAAACTTCCTAATCTTTTGTATACACCTACATTACTGCAATTAGCAGATAGATCTGTAATCAAGCCAAATGGTGTGTTAGAAGATATTTCAGTATCCTTAGACTCTTGGGAGTATTATGTTGATTTTATGATCTTAAATCCTAAGAAAAATTTAGGAGGACATCCACTTATATTAGGAAGACCTTGGTTGGCTACAACTGACGCTTTCATTAGCTGTAGATCTAGTGATATGTATATCTCCGATGGTAAATCAACAAATAAATTCACTCTATATCCTCCATCAAGAACAATCACAAATTTAGATGACAAAGAATGGATTGATGATGAAAATGATATACAACCTCTCTGCACTATTTCAACCATTAGTGAAGATAGTCAAATTCTGAATTCTATGGAAAATTTTGAATCATCTCCAGAATATGAACATGCTCGATTTAAGGAGAAATATAATATTGATTATTTTTCATCTAGGTAGATGTCTCTTTATTCTATGAAATAATTTGGTAGCTCTACAGTTGAAATATTTCCAGGGAAAACTTTAAACATAAACCATAACTTGGAGAGATTACAACAAGAAAAGTTAATCAAAACATTACAACAACATTCTTCTGCATATGCATGGGAATAGACTGATATGAAAGGAATTATTCCTAAGACTTGTATACATCACATCGACATTGAAGAAAATTTTAAACCAATTAGACAACCTCAAAGAAGGATGAATCCAAATCTTAGAGAAATTTTGAAAGAAGAGTTGCAAAAATTGTTGAATGTAAACTTCATTTACCCAATTTCAGACAGTCAGTGGGTTTCCCCTTTAGTGACTATGCCCAAAAATAATGGTAAATGGAGGGTATGCAATGACTATCGAGAATTGAATAAATTTACCTGAAAAGATCATTTTCCTTTACCCTTTGTAGATCAAGTATTGGATACATTAGCAGGTAAGGACTATTTCTCATTTCTGGATGATTTTAGTGGCTACAATCAAATTTAATTAGCACCTGAAGATCAATATAAGACCACATTCACCTGTCCATGGGGGAATTATTCCTATCGAGTACTTCCTTTTGGATTGTGCAATGCACCTGCAACATTCCAAAGGACAGTACTAGGAATGTTTTCTGATCTAATACATGATTGTGTAGAGGTGTACATGGATGACTTTACAGTTTATGGGAATACATTTGAAGAAGCTTTAGAAAATTTGGAAAAGGTTCTTAAAAGATGTAAGGAAGCAAACCATTCACTAATTCATGAAAAATGTTTTATGATGTTTACAGATGGGATTGATTTAGGACATCACATTTCAGGAGATGGAATTAAAGTTGATAAATCTAAATTTGAAGTCATCTCCAAACTATCAATTCCATGTTTTTGGAATCAAAACTCGGAATCTCCATAGTTCTCATTTTTCAGTCTACGTTTCGGGTCTAAAACAAGACCCGTCATCAAGACAAATCTGCAAAAAAGAGAGACAATTTGTGTTAAATAAATAGAGGAGAATATGACAGGAAAGAGAGCCGACCAGTCATTAACTTAATTAATTTTAAATATTTTCAATTTATTTTATTCATATTTGGTTGAGTTTAATTATTTAGTTTATTAAACTATAACATTTTCTATTTTATAATGTTTTGAGTTAGTGTTGATACTATTTAATATCTATTATTATTAATTTTCTTTACCCTAGTTTTATAAAGTCCTTAGTTTCTATCCAATTCTATTTTTATTTAGATTAATTATTTAATTTTGTTTACAATTATTATATAGAATGTTATAAAGCCATATTTAAAAGATATTAAGGTGAATTATTTTCTTGATCCTAATTTTATGAATAAGGTTCTATGTAGATTTAGAATAATGATTTAAAGATTAGATTATATTTATTTTATATAAGGTCCTATTATAATGTCTACTCTATTAATACTAATTATTTCTTTGCTATAAAGTCCTAAGGTTTTTTGTCCAATTTTATCTTTTAAATTAGATTAATTTTTTGTTTTAATGCTATGTTTGAAATTTAAAGTTTTAGAGTTTTCCTTATGCTAATTTTAAGCTAAAAGGCCCTATGTAGCTTATAATAATGATGATGGTAAAGTTATTTAAATATAAAAGTTTAGAATAGGTCAATTGATTATAACCCCTAGATGAGGCTTGTAACCAATTAATCCTGTAAACTAGGGTTTGAAGAGGGTTAGGATTTTGATTAAGGTATAAGTTATATTGTTAAGAGATTCATAAGGTTGATTTTATATAATTACTATTATGTAAAGGATGGGACATATTCTTTTGAGCTAAAGAATATGTCAAAAGGTGGGACAACTGCCAAAGGGTAGGGAAACCTGCTCCTTTAAATGAAATTCCATTACAACCTCAAGTACTCATTGAACCTTTTGAAAAATGGGCCTTGGATTTTTTTGGACCAATCAATCCACCATATAAAAAAAAGAAGTATATTTTGGTATGTACTGATTATGCCACCAAATGGGTAGAGGCTAAAGCATTATTTTTTTCTAATTAAAGTTCTATAGTTAATTTTATTTTTGAGGATATATTAACTCCTTTTGGTGTTCCAAGAGAGATTGTGACAAATCAGGGATCTCATTTTACATCCTAGTTGGTGAAAAATCTCGTGGAAGATTACAAGATCAAGCACACAAAGTATACTCCTTATCATCTGCAAGCAAATGGTCAAGTGGAGTCCACCAATAAAGTGTTTGAAGGAATTCTCACTAATACTGTACATCTACACAAAAGAGATTGGGAACAAAGGCTTCTTATGGCCTTATAGGCCTACAGAACTACATGGAGGAATACAACAGGACATACTCCCTATGAAATTTTTTATGGAAAACAAGTCATGTTCCCTATAGAGTTTCAGATCTGAACTTTCAAGATCGTAGTCCAATTGGGACCTGATTTATCAGAAGCGCAGAAACAAATATTGGAGCAACTCAATGAGCTTGATTAAATCAGGCAAGATGTAGTTCAAAGAACTAGTATAGTCCAGCAACAAAGGGTAAAATGGCATGATAAGTATATCAAAGAGAAGAAGTTTCAAGCAGGGGATTGGGCACTTTATTCAATTCAAAATTCAAATATTTTCAAGGAAAGTTTCAGAATCATTAGCTTGGGCCTTATGAGATTGAAAAAGTGTTTGTTAATGGAGCATTGAAGATAACGACAATATATGAAGAAAAGGTGCCTCATCTTGTGAATGGTCATTGGTTGAAAATATATCATAAACCAATTTCAAGAGAAGAGTTTATCAAGATTTTCCAAGATAATACTGATATGAAGTTAGTGAAGAAGAATTATTCTTCTTCACTAACTTAGCTTTTATTTTTCCTATATATATATATATATATATATATATATATATATAAAGTGTATAAGTATGAAAACCAATCAATTATTGGTATACTTATACAGAAAATACAGGGTGAAAATCAGAGATTTCTAACATCCTATATTTTCCATTTCATTTCTGCAATAAGTAGTAATACAAAACTCATTCATATTCCATCTTTGCAGCTCATAATCTGCAAATTCATTCCATTTTACAGTTTCATTCCATTCCACGATCATATTCTACTTCCATTCCATTCCATAGTCATATTCACTTTCATACCATTTTCACAATCATATTCCACTTCCATTCCATTTAAAAATCATCTTCCACTTACATTCCATTCCACAAACCATACTTCATTTTTTTCTACAGATTTCATTCTACAGTTGATCATATTATGCAGTTGTCTAAATTCTACAATTCACTACATTCTGCAGCTAGGCAGATATGTGAAGATGAGTTACACTTTTGTGAGAATCGGGGGCCAAAAACTTTTTTTCGGCAATAGTTCGGCTGAACCTTTTATAAAGTTCGACCGAACTATTTAATAGTTCGTCCAAACTTTCTTAGAAAGTTCGGCTAAACTTGTGATTCCATTTAGATTGATGGCACACTAACGGCGTGGGTAAACAGAATTTTTGCCGGAGATAGGAAAACTGGCAACAAAATTTCGGCCAAACTTCCAACAAAAGTTCGGCCAAAATTTTATTTTAAAATAGTTCGTCCAAACTAGTTTCTATAAATAAATCACCTGCGAAGTTGATTTGTTTACCGGTCTCTTTATTCGGGCATATTTTTGTCACTGCTGCTGCTGGTCTGTTTTTTCACGCGTTTTCGCTCCTCACGTCCGTGTTGTTGGTCTACTGCAGGTCTGTTTGTTCGTGCGTTTTTGCTCCTCCCATCCACGATTTTGCTCCTCTCGTCCGCACTGTTGGTCTACTGCAATACCAGGTATGTTGCTCCTCTCGTCTGCATGGTATGGTCTACTGCAAATGGTGTATGTCATTGCAATTTGTAACATTCAATATGCCTTCATATTTATTTAATTTTTTATAAATATTAACTTTCATATATTTTTATATTTAGAAATATATCAACATTTAAGTCCTTGTCTATTTGCTGGGGAATACATACCATTTATAACATCTCCTCTTGTTATGGAATTTTTTGTGAATGAGTGTAATAGACATTTCTTTTAAACATAGCTACCACCATTTTGGTCATTGTAGGTTTGTCATGGTTGTTTCATTAATAGAAATTGTTTTTCAATGTACCTCTCAATTTGCTTTCTATTATTGCTAGCTTTCATTTCATGTTTAGTATAATCCGGATCATTTTTGGTTTGGAGTTTGTGGATTTCCATTGTTTTTCTGAATTGGCCAATATATTATCGAGTTAGTTTCTAAATCAATGATTTTGGACCCAGGCTTTTTTTCCAACACCACAAGTGGTTCAAACTCTTCATTAAATGTATTCATGCATAATTTTTTTAACAAGCAAGTAATCATCATAGTAGTATCAGTTTGATATCAGTTTAAGGAGTTTGATATCAGTTTAAGCAATCCTCTCTGTCTGGACACACCATCATTAGGTGTCAGTTGAATTTTACCAGCTTTGTAATGCTGGTATATCCTAACATAGGATGAGTTTACTCTTTATCATTCCATGAATTCCCTCTACACTACTGCTCCCCTTCACTACACTGCTTCTCCTCCTAAGCCTCAAACTCTGATTTTTTTTTAACTGATGTATGAAACCTTCAACACTTCAGCTCAACTTGTAATTATGTGGCATAGCATTGGGACATAATTTCGTAGTGCAGATTTCAGATTACTGGATAGATTTGACAATATGGCATAATCTCATATTATGCAATATCACTTGTCCAATTTAATGCTTTGGTTTGCGTTTTTTTATTTGATTTTAGTACCACCTCAGTCTCTCTGATGCTTTTTAGTAGCACAGTCTCTATTGAGGCTATCCATGATGTATCAAAATAACTATGACGTTAGAATTGACCTACTGGTAGGTCATGAATGTATGAAAATAGCCAGAAGAATACTGGATAAGAAGTAATGTCAATCTCATTAAGGGAAAATCCTGCAAGGAAAAGAGTACCCACGAAAAGTGATATTAGAATTGAAACTAAACATATAGGTAATTTACTGTAAAGTTAACTATTTTGCTTGTTATTAACTTAGAGGCAACCAAAATATGCTCTATTTTTTTATGACTGTTTTTTGAATGGGAGCTATAGTAGTTTCTGTTGAAGTTGACTTAGCTTAACATAGAAAGTTTTCTGTTATCCACCCCATGGTTTAGTTTCAATTGATAGTTAATAGTTCCATATTTCATTTAATTATAACTGTAAGTTAGCTCTATTAATTTACAGTTAACTTTTAACTTCATTAAGGAACTTCATAGAAAACTAATAATTCAATTGAAACTACTAATTAATAGTAGGGATCTAGAGAAATGTGAAATAGATAGAAAAATCCCTACTAAATGTCATTTAATACCTCAAAATGACTCCAAAAGGTTTTAGACCCCAATTCTCCACCCACCATTAAAATGACCCTACAAGTTGATTCTTTCAGTTTTTTCACTCTATAAGCATCAAAATATATGACAAATAATATAATTATCCAATCTAGATCATTATTTGATAATTTATTAAAATTATGAGTAAGATATACATCATGGAATTTAAATTTAGCGTTAATTAATTGAACACCCTTGTACATTCCTTGTTGATACTTTGAAAGTAATACGTTTTGAAAAATAATTTGTTTATGAAGTATACTTTCCACATTCTCTCAACCATATAAAAAACCTTCTTATAATATTTGAAACCATCTATACAACTTTTCATTTGTTTCGATAGGAATTAACATATTGAAATATTAATTGTATTTATGTCTTGTGTGCTAAGGAAGGGAGGCCGTGAACCTTATGGGAAGAGATAGTATTTGTAAAGTTAGGAGGGATACTTTTTATGAGATAGAATTAATTTAAAATGCTTCTTAAGATTATGTAACTTTCAAACCATAATTACAAATTTATTTATTTTTTTACTTATCATTTAGTTGCTAAAAGTTGAAGAATTTATGTTGGTAAATAATTAATTAGGTCTATTTAAATCATTTACCACTTTTGGGTTTTTCGTTTTCATGGTTTCATTCATAATTTCACTTTTTTGCATTGTTAATTTCAATTTTTCACACCACATGTGCACAGTCAAAGGACCTAAGGTGTTTCCCATACCAAAGTATGTTCTTTTAAAACATGTTTTCTTGGTGATATGGGTGATTTAGAAATGATTGGGAGAGCGAAATTCCTCATTTAATACACAATATGTTTGGTTCATGCCACTAAGCCAAGAATTTTAAATTCAATTGACTTTTAATATAACCAACTAAATCCTACAAAAAAAGAATAAAACAATTTATGTTAGGGTTGTGGATTTAGGCATTGAAACAACACACCATCATATATTTCAAATTTAAAAATAATGTTTTGAGTCCTAGGTAGCTTAGAATCCTATCTAGAGGTTTGTTTTCAAAATAAGGATGCACTCCCATTTGATTCTCATGATTAGGTTGTAATCATGAGGCTCTCACTCAAGAGTGGACCTTCCCAAAATCTTGTGACGTCTTGTCACAAACAAAACCATCAAACTGAAAAACACATCATGCAAGAAACATAGCTTGCTGACATGTATCATTTGTCTCCTTCAAAGAAAAAAAATTCACATCATGCACGAATATCTCCATGTACTCTACATATTGGTGTACAAAACCATCAACCAAACACAAGTCGACAAAACATGCCTCTTCAAACAACTGACTCTCAAGTCAAATAATAGCTCATGTACAAATTTCCATATTTGTTGCATTTAAGTGTGTCAACATAGCTCTACTTTCAACATATTGCTTCATGCAACATGCACCATACTTTGAATTTGCAAAGAAATTCATGAAACATCAAAATACATGAAAGGCCTTAATTGGATAAGAAATATAACCATCCCTTACCAAACCATTTCAATGGCGCTTCTTTCAGCTACACTTCATCATCATGTGAATCATCCTAACCCTCATTGATTATGGAATCCTCTTTTCCATTCTTGTCAATATCTCTTTCCACCTTCTTCAAATGTCGTGGATGAATTGTTGGATACAAAGTCCAACACTTGTCTACAAGGTGACCTTTCTTATGGCAATGAGTGCAAAACAATTGCATATTATTTTCAACATCATTTTCCTTGTCCAATGGGCCTTTGACTTTTTTCCTCATTCATTTAGAAAGTTTCATGTGCATGGATATCTTCTTCCAACATCTATAAAAATTATGATTAATCAAACCACAAAAGGAACATGCAAACTTTTCCAAAAGTCGGAATAGAGATGTGGGTCAAATCCCACCAAAAGTCGGAGAAGTGCTCCGAGTCTCTTGTCTAAAAGGAATCTTCGTACAAAACTATGTACTGCGGATGATTTATTTATGTTGTGGATACTTTTTACCAGAAAATCCAACTAATTTTTCATCAATGCACACATAAAAACTACTTGGAACAATTAATTGCATTCTAGAATATATATATCCAATACAAGTAACATTTTTCATCAATGCACATTGAAGATATCCGACCATTGGACAAACAAATTTTGTACTAGATTTTCAAGCAGGAATAGAGATGTGGGTCAAATCCCACCAAAAGTTGGAGAAGTGCTCTGAGTCTCTTGTCTGAAAGGAATATTTGTACAAAACTATACCACGGATGATTTATTCACATTGTGGATACTTTTTACCATAAAATCCAACTAGTTTTTCATCAATGCACATAGTAAAACTACCTTAACAAATAATTTCATTCTAGAACATATATATATATATATATATATATAGATCCAATACATGTAACATTTTTCATCAATGCACATGTATATAAAAGCTACTTTCAGTTGATACTAGAGCACGTGCATGTACCAAAACAATTTGTACATGTGAAAACACTTGCAAAAATAACATAAGCAGCTCAATTTTTAGTTGAGTACTGGAAGTTATAAAACTTATTTAATCCAAAGAGAATAAATTGTTGGACAATTCAATCAAAAAAATTCTAATGGAATTCCATCTTCAATAATCCGTCCATGATCGGATTTTGACATTTTCCATCTCTTAATTTTTTATTTTTTCTTTGATTGAACTTCTATCAACTTTATGTGTGCTGCACACACCAAGTGACTACATTGAAAACTTATGGAATCAGGTTCATAGTCTTCAAAGTAAACAAAGTCTCCACTTTGATGAGTTTGTCTGAAAAAATAACCTTTCAGTATAATAGACCCTCTGTCATATTGAAATCTGTGATCATTATAGTTTTGTAATAATTTCATTTTTCATTTAGTGCAACACATCAAATAATACTTCACATTTTCATCGTTGTCAATAGGTGCAATTACAGCAAAAACATCTCCTGCACAATAAAACAAACTTAAAACAAAATTATACATATTTAAATTTATTTCTAGATCTTTAAATCATTAGAAAATAATTCAAATGTTACCTTCTCTAACAAGATCATAAACTTGATCACCATCGAATGATATTGTGGTTTCCTCTGATTGCATTTCTTCATACATTGCAAAAAATATTTTGCCCTTTTTATTTAGCTCTGTATGTTTCCAATCGTTCACATACATTTTGTTTTCACAAACGTCATTAGATTTTGTGTTGTCTATGCAAACATCACAAAAACAAGAATATTTTCTTTTATCCAATGCAAACACATTTCTGGACGACTTTGTTTGAATTGAATATAATTTTCGAGTCCCTTTTATTGTTTCAACATCACTTCCAATTGATCTATCTACGTCTTTGATCCCAATATGCCATAAAAACCTTTATATGGAAAATTAAAAGAAGAATTTGTAAATATCAATATCAAAATACAATCAAAGATAATCATTGCACGATAAATGTAAAATGTTTAAAATTAGATTTCCAATATAAATTAAATTGAATGTACCTTCGCACTTCCCTTGATGGGTTAGTCTCATGGCTTAGAGTAGCGATGCACCATTGAATAACTTCTTTAGCATTCACAAGTCGGCTTGCAGAGTGGTTCATTTGATATCTTCAAAGTGCTCACTTTATGCATGCTCCGACACTATCATGTTCTCCTTTTCCATGGCCAATCTCAAAGAAATTCCAACAATGTTTAATGTAGGTTTTCTTATCCTGCTCTGCTTCCATTCTGCAGCTAATTCTATTCTGCAGCCACATTTCATTCAGCCCTTCAGACACAATTGTACAGCCTACAAACAAATGATGATTACAGAAAATTTAAGAGTTATGTTTTGAAGACCATCATGCTAAAGGGTACCTAAAGGATCAACACCAAAGAAACAACAAACGAAAAGGTTAGTTCTAAAAGGTAAAGTGCAAAAAATTATTTTAATAGAAAGGTTAAAACATTAGCATGTATAATATGGGTGGTCATATGCTTCCTTGAGAGATCACCATTTGATTTCATTGCAATTTCCATCATACCACAGATCAGCCACATCCTCCACATTATGTCTCATAATGGTCCATAATTGACTCCCTCATTGATGATTAACAGTCATGACCGGTTGATGTGACATACCCATCTACGTTCCTTCAAAACCTTTACCACCTATTTATTCCTACAAACCCTTGATACCTTTCATCAGATCCGTAGCCCAATTCATTTCATAAATAGAGAAGGGTAATTCTGAAGGTTGAGAACTTTGCAGGTATGGGACTAATAGCTAGATCAGAACCAGTGGGAAAAAATTATATGGAAGGATACCCTCAAATCAAGGAAATGTTGCAGAAAACTAGATGGCTCAAATTCATAGAGAAATTTGTTGGTTTCCACAAGGAAATTACAAAATCTTTTTCTCAATCTTTTGATGGCACAGAAGTGTAAATTGGAAACATCAAGTTCACAGTTACTGAGTAATTCATGGCAGAAGCCACAAAACTTCCAAGGCTTGGCAAAATATGGTTCAAAAACAACGATTTCCATAGTGAATCATGGAAATTAATACTCAAAAACCCAGGTATGGATGTCTCTGTTTTTAGAAAAGGTATCCCTAGCTCATCTCTTAAAAGTAAATGAAGGAGCATGCTCTTAGTTTTACATAAATTTATCACCTGTGAAGGAATTTTTGGTTGCATATATGTATATCACATCCGTTTACTGATGAATTTCTTAGAGAATGGTCAAATAAATCTTCCCTTATTTTTGCTAAATAGCTTAA
>JAXQQM020084086.1:0-19832 GCA_034641835.2 Pinus albicaulis
CCGTTCTGGACACCTTATCAATGGTTTAAAGTGCCACATTTCTATTTTCAGATATATATATATATATATATATTTTAACCGATGAGATATAAGGTAAGAGTTAGGCGGGGTTTCGAACCACCGACCCACGAAAAAATCTATATAACAACGCCTTCACACGAGTCCGATAAACTGACATGCCGAACGATGGAGCTTCGTAAACCAAGTCACCGAAATACCATCTTCAACCCTGGTAATGATTTTTAACCAACGAAACCACCAACATAGCCTATGGTAGGTTTTATGCAGTAGCTGCGGTTTTCTAAAAGGCAGAGGTGGTTTTGAATGTCTCCAGAGGGTTTGGAGGTCACAGTGGCGGAATATAGGCAAGTTTATACTCATTTTACTTGAAATTTCGAGCCCATCCCAATGGTGAGGTCCATTTTCTCATTTGAGCTTCTGTTTTTTAGATCATACCTGTAAATGAATTTTTAATACAAAATAAAGCAATCAGCACTAGAAGCTAAGGACCCGAAGACGTAGCTAGGAAGTCTGGCGAACTCCCTTATTAAATTTTTGTTGTGTTGATGTGTTTGAATGAATTTTAATTTTGCCTATTTTTTTTTATGTTATTCTCAATCTTATCGATATATTGCACTAAATAACATAAGTTTCTCACATATATGTCAATAATACCTTTTTAAAAAATCAGATCAAATTTACTTCAAAGTGATATTGAGATAGCCCTCTCTAGTATTGGTAGGGCTAGCTACTTGACCTAAAGGTTGATCTATGGTTACCTTCCTTCAATCCCACTATCAGACTTGGGAATTTGTGGATGGGGGGGGGGGGGTGATAACATTCTTGGCGTCGTTGCCGGGGAGCGATTGCAAAACCTTACCTAGAAAAATTTCTTTAGATATCTAAATTCTATAGTTTTGAGTGACAAGTTCTAGAATTCGAAACAGGTTGCGTTCTTCAATTCAAGCCAAAGTCCAAATTCTTATCTAAGTTGGCTCCTAAAAGACATACTAGGTCAAATCTAGACCCAAATCCCTCACTGATTGTAAATGACCCTGAAATTATTTTAATAAAACATAAAACCAAGTCTCAGAAAGTTGGAATAGCTATTCCTCCACTTGTCAAATCAAATTCCTTGCCTACGAAATTTGATTTAGAAAATTTGTCCTATAATTCAGAAATTGAAACATCTTTTTTCAGGTCTAACTCTGAAACCTTTCTTTCAAAAAATAACTTTGATCCTATTGATTTTGAGAACTTTGTACCATTTTCTAAGTCTTCTTATTCCGAATTTGATAGTGAAGTCTAGTCTAATTTCTACAAACTTAAAGGCTTGGTGGATAAATTTAAAGAAACTTAATAACAATATTATTTCCAATATCAGCAACATACTTTTTCTTCACCGCCTATCATTACATTGTCACATACAACCACATCATCATCTCTTCCAATAATTCTATCATTACCTCTACAAGATTTCACTCCATCAGCACCTTTACAGCCCCCTCTATTAATCATGGCTAGATTTTCTCCATTGATTTTACCCCAAAAAATCACTGCACTACCTCATAATTATGGTCAAATATTGCCCCTTTTTTATGGAACATATAGATCAATGCTTACCAAAACATTGTCAAAGTGGTTGATTTCATAGATCTTGAAGAGATTGACAATGATGATGCCAATATGTGCATCATTGCACATATTTTCTCAGGAGAGGTTAAGAAATGGTTCTGATCTCTCATAGTTGGTTCAGTAGCCACTTCACAACAACTGATTGACTTGTTCATGACAAAATGGGAGGATAAGAAGAGTCCATTGCAAATATTATTTGAATATAATGCCATGAAAATGAATCCCAATGAGTTTGTCCAAGACTTTAAAGCTATATTCAATAAAATATATGATTCAATTCATGAAAATATCAAGCCTCCTCCAAGCCTTGCTTTACTTCACTATTCTGATGGTTTCGATCCTGACATGGCTTATCAGCCGAGGGAAAGAAACCCATCAAATATTGAAGAAATGAAGAGAAATGTAGTGAGTTTGGAAGCTAATTTGATCATCAATACGTAAAAAATAAAAACAGATAAAATGGTCACTATAAAAAAAGAAACATCTACTTCATCAGAGGTAAAATTAGACACCTTGATAAAAAAAAAATGGTGAATATGATGGATAAAATGTCTATAGCTGATAGAAAAGTTGAACCCTCTATTAGAAATCTCAATTTTAGGGGTCAAAATAAACAACCTCACTACAGGATCAAGCAAAGGGAACAAAGGGATCATGATCCACAAATTCAGCAGAAAATTTGCACTCCATTTCAACAGAATTACACAGAAGGTCCTGATGAAGAAGATGAAGAAGAAATTTCTAGCGAGAATTATTTATTTGAGGAAAATCAGCAGCCTATTTTACTCATTGAAGAAGATCAGTTTCTGCATAAATTTATGCATCGAATGATCAGCAACATGTCTTGTCAAATGATGACATGCTATCAGTACAAACGTAAGATTATCAGAGGGGATATCAGAATTATATTACTTAAGTACATAGGTAGTATGGTTTGACGAGTATGAATGTTCATATAACCTCCAATTAGAAAAAACATAATGCTCAAGTAGATGTTCATCATAAAGAAACTACCACTCCAAATCAAAGCAAATACAAAATACATGTCGTTCCTAATCATGCTAAAGGAAATGAAGCTTCCACCAGTAGTCAAAAGAAGGATAAAGAAACACAAGATGGAGGACAAAAGAAGGATATTTCACACAAAGATTACCAAGAGAAGAAATATGCACCATTGAAAGAGGTACATAAACATTATGCTATTTTTAGTCTTGAAAATTAAATCACAAAGTTGAAAGTTTCCATTC
Organism: Pinus albicaulis; assembly: GCA_034641835.2. NCBI lineage: Eukaryota > Viridiplantae > Streptophyta > Pinopsida > Pinales > Pinaceae > Pinus > Pinus albicaulis. The sequence continues at coordinate 2,883 of JAXQQM020084086.1, forward strand.
CTCTAACTGAAATAGTAAAAAATGATCAATACAAGTTTTGAGTATCTAAGTTGTTTAGGGTGGATTAGATATGTCACATGGTTAATGTGAGTGATGATCACTCGGAACTTTTATTTGGTCCTGCTGTTGATGGTGATTTAGAAGATAATGAGGTCCCTCCATTTTATCTTAGCCTAAAAATCTGTGGATTTATTCTCCATAATGCCATGCTTAATTATGGAACCTCTCATAACCTCATGCACAAGGCCATTATGGACATATTAGGCCTGGATATCACAAGACCTTACCATGATATTTATTCATTTGATTCAGGGAGGGTGAAATGTCTTAGCCTCATAAAGGACTTAGTGGTCTCTTTAGAGAAAATCCAGCCAAGAATATTCTTATGGATGTTTTTTTGGTTGATATCCCTCCCAGATATGGAATTTTGATCTCCAAATCATGGGGACCAAATCTTAGAGGGACCTTGTAGCTTGAATTTTCATATGCTACAATTCACGTCTTTGGAAAACTCAAAAAACTATACCGAGAAAGTAAAATGAAGTACATGATCAGTAGTAGAGAAAAACCTAATAATCATCCCATATAGGTTGTTCACACAGATTTAGAGTCCTTTATTTTATTCAATGATGAATGTTCAACATATTTAGAATTTTTAATTGAAGAGAAACAAAAATTTATAAGTTTTCAAATTCATAAAAATATGAGTTTCCAGACTCTATTTTAGAAATTGAAAATGCAGAAAATCATAAAGAGGTTCCAAGTGTTTTGGAACCAAGCACATCATCCCAAAAAAGATATGAAACAGTGGAAGGTACAAAAATTTTTGGTATAGCAGAACTCTCTCAAGTAGTAAGTAAAGTTTGGCCATCCGGTTTGCAGCTTCCCGATGAAGAAAGTAGTTTGTGGACCATGGACTTTGATGGAGCCTTAGGAAAGGAAGGGGATGGCATTGGGGTGTGGATTCACAACCATATAAATTAGTCGCTTAAAATTCTTCCTAATGTTCAAATGTCCTCTTACAACTTGGCATTTGACTATACGAACAACAAAGAAGAGTATGAGGCTTTGATAGTTGGCTTGAAAATTCTCAAGAAGTTAGGTGCCAAGAAAATTTATGTGTATGGTGACTCCAAGCTAGTAATAAAAAAAGTCAAAGGGGAATACTAGGCCAAGCATCCTAGGATGCGAGCTTACCGAAATGCAGTGTTAGATATCCTGAAGACCTTCATTGAGTGTATTTTTTCATTGATTCCAAGGGACATCAATGTTATCTCTGATTATCTTGCCACTTCGGCCAGCATGTTTAAAATTCCATTATATCCTAATAATAAGTATGATATTAATTTGAAACTCCGCCCTGTTGTTCCAGATAATGTTCAGTATTGGCAGGTCTTTCAAGATGACAAACATATCAGCAACTTCTTACAGACAGAAGAGGAATTTGTGAATTCACAAATGGATAACCAGTGCTATGAAGATGACAAAGAATATCATGCAGTAGAAATGAAAGTAATTCAGATAAAATAAAACTTCATTCCAAGAGATATAGTGCCTTTGGAGGATATTTTTGATCAAGATGATATTCCACGCAAACCGACCATGCTACCAATAGAAATGGGAGTGGAACACCTCAATCTTGGCACTCCTAAAAAGCCAAATATGGTCAAGGTTTCAAAATAATTGAGCTCAGAGATGAAAAGTAAATATGTAGCCCTCATGTCACAGTTGAGTTATGTATTTTCTTGGGAATATTTCAATTCGAAATTGTACGATAAGAGTATAATCTGGAATACAATTCCCTTAAAGCCGGATCAGAAGCATTTCCACTAGAAGTTAAGGAGAATGAATCCTAAGTTATTTCCCTCCATTCAAAAATATGTAAACAAGTTCTTTACTGTTGGTATTATAGTTCCACTTCACTTTTCAAATTGGATGCCTAATTTGGTGCTAGTAAGGAAGAAGACATGAGATATTCGTTTGTGTATATATTTCAGAAATTTGAATAAAGTGTTGCTGAAAGAAAATTACCCACTACCAAAGATGGACCATATTCTGCAAAGGGTAGTTGGATATTCTAGACTTTCATTGCTGGATGGATACTCCGAGCGTAATCACATTTACTACACCCATATGATCAGGAAAAGACAACTTTTATAACACCATGCGATACCTTCATGTATGCCAAAATGCCCTTCGGATTGAAGAATGTAAGAGCGAATTTTCAGTGAGCAATGGATATTGCTTTATCCAGTGAAAAGGATATCTTTTTGGTCATCTATCTTGATGACATCACTATTTTTTCCAAGATAGATGAGCAGTACCTACAACACTTGAAAACAATTTTTCAAATATGCAACAAGTTTGGGATATCGATGAACCCAAAGAAGAGCCTTTTTTCTATGGAAGAAGGCAAAATGTTGGGCTATATCATATCAAAATATGGTATTTTGATAGATCCTTCAAGGAGTGAAGCAACTCATACCTTGGACTATCCTAAGAGAAAGAAAGAAATCTAGTCGTTCAATGGAAAAATCAATTTTTTGAGAAGGTTTGTCCCCAATATTGTTGAACATTTGGGGTAAATTACTGACATGCTGAAGAAATATAGTGAATTTAAATGGTCTGAAGAGGCAAAGAATTTATTCAATAAATTTAAATTGGCTTTATCTCAGGCTCCTATTCTTATTAGTCCAGGTTACGCACTTGATTTCATCATTTTTTCATTTGTTTCGAAGCATACTCTAGTTGTCGTCCTTATGCAAAAGAAAAATCAAAACACAAAGCATCACATTGCCTTCTTCATTAGAAAAATAAGAGACACAACCTTGAAGTAAAATATCATTGAGAAACAAGCCTTAGCGTTAATAAAAGCATTGAAGGACTTCCGAGTCTATATTCTCCCCTCTCATGTCATTGCATATGTCCCAAATGTTGCTGTAAAATATGCGCTCACGCAGAATGATCCTAAAGGGCGATGTGGCAAATGGATTGTTGCCATGTTGGAATATGACTTGGAAATTAAGCCTACAAAGCTGATCAAGGGACAAGGTCTGGAAAAGCTTATGGAAAACTCAAATCTACATGCTTTGGACATTAATTTTATTGTTGTATTATCTGAAGAGAAAGAGGTTGAAATATTAACTGAGGTATCTAAATTTTTTTCTTCATCACCATGGTATGTTGATATTGTTCATGTTTCACAACACTTGAATCCTCCTCCTGAATTGCCTAGTAATAAAGCTAGATATTTGAAGTCGAAAGCTCTCATGTATTACATTCTTAACAATGTCTTGTATTGGAAAGATCAGGGTGTAGTGTTGATGAATTTTTTGGTTGAAGGAGAAGTTGAAAAAGTGATGAGTGATTTTCATATAGGCGATTTTGGTGGTCATATTTATTGAAAGACTACAACAAATAAGATCTTGAGGGCATGTTTCTATTGGCCAAGTATGTTCTCTGATGTTTATAAAACAGTCATGAGTTGTCATGAATTTCAAATCTTTTAGGGGAAGAGAAATATTTTGTCTTTTCCCTTGAAACCAATTGAAGTGTAAGCGCCATTTCAGTAATGGGGACTTGAATTCATTGGCGAAATCCATCCTCCATAATCATACCAACATAAGTGGATACTCACTACCATTGATTACTTCACTAAATGGATTGAAGCCATCCCCACAAGGTAAGCTACTCACGTTGTCATTATTTAGTTTTTAGAGAAAAATATTCTGTCTCAGTTTGGTTGTCCATATAAAATCATTACTGACAATGCAGCTTCCTTTAAGTCCAAAAAAATGATTTACTTTTTTTATAACATTAGGCTTGGTCATTCTACAACATACTATCCTCAAGGAAATGGGATGGCTGAACCGTCAAATAAATATTTAGTGAACATAATCAAGAAGATGTTGCAAGAAAATAAGAGAAATTGGCACAAAAATCTCACCAATGCTCTATGGGCGGACAAAGTTAGCACGAAGAGATCAATCAGCATATCACCTTCCAGCTTGTGTATGGTGTTGACAGAGTGTTCCCTACTTCTTTAGTTGTACCCATGATGAAAATTCTGCAAGAGATCGATAGCGAACCAAATGATATCCAGCAAAGAATTAGCCAATTGATTCATCTACAACAGTCAAGAGATGAATTTTTCAGTCACACTTCAAAAATTCAAGAGAAAATCAAGAATATTTATGATAAGAAGACAAAAGCTGATGATTTTAAGCTAGGAGATGTCGTTATTTGCTGGGATGCCTGAAATGAAGACAAAGGTAAGCAAAATTTTTTTTATAATATGTGGAAAGGTCCTTATAATATTACTGCATTCAGAGGTGTTGTGGAGGTAAATCCCCTCTACGGATAAAGGCGATCCCTACTAGCCCAGACCGGGTCTAGCAACAATAGTTCACGCTATAGTGAAGGTTCCTAATTGCAAATAAACCAACTAGCGATGAAGGATTACCTGGAATCCAACGTTGTCGCTTGTAGAGAAAGTAGCATTCCCGTTCCTTAGCTCTGACAGGTCACAATCTTCACGATCTCCGTGATCGGACACCTGCACACGCAAGAAACAAAACAATAGCAAGCATAAAATCCAGTATATGCAACTATATGTCAGTCAGAGAAGACATAACTCATCATCATAATCAACAACAGGAGTGGAACCATAACCAATAGTCGCTTATCATTAATCAATCAAAGAAGAATACAACCATAGCTCTGACGCTGAATTCTCCTTCGGAGGGTCGCCAGTGGAACACGTCTCGAAAAAGCTTTTCGAGGATGGGACAAACCTCTCTCTTCGGATGTCTCGAAAATGATCTCCTTGCTTGGATTTGGCCTTAAGGGAATGAATCAATGCTCTTGCAGCATAAGGCTCTGATGGCTCTTGGGAACTTGGAGACTAGCTTGCAAATGAGATGGGCAAGATTTTATAGATGGAGGAAGGGGAGTTGGGATCCTTACAATCATGGGATTGGCCCTATCCTCAAGGAAGCTTCCATTAGAGGTGGCAAACCACTTCCTCTACATGGAGATCTAGAGCCAAACCTTCGAACTCAAATTAGATACCAGTTTCTGGATCAGTTAGGACGAAACTTCCGTTATTTATTTTTAAGAAACACTCCTTAAAATGGCTGGCGTGAGTGCGACTCTAGGACAGAGCACCAATTGGCGCGCCCTCTTTGAAGGATTTCCCCCATTGGCGCTAGTACTGAACTGGCTACCCGCGCTAATGCAAAAAGGGGTGTTTTTAGGGTTTTTCACAAGGATTTGTCTTCAGGGCAATGAAAGTACATGTTTAGGGGAATTCCATGAAAGTGTTTTCAAGTTATGTCACTGCTCACAGGTCACGGAATGAGCCCTCCAATTGTGCGAGATGGGGAATTTCAGGGATGGTGACAAATTGCTGTGTAACAGATGCCCCCTAAAGCATGAGACCTGAGAGAGAGAGAGGGGTGAAATGCTTTACGAGAACATGCCCAACTGAAAACATCGCCGTCGGAAAACCTGCGTAGAGAAATACAACTGATATCTCAAATACACGATATATATGTGGTATGGGCACATCCATCCATAACAGAGTATGTAATAATCCAGATCCGAGGCATGGACGCAGCCATCCAGTGAGGATCGGTAAATAGACTCAGGTATGGTCATAGCCATCCAATCAGCGAGTCATGTAACTAATCATAATAATCCACAAAACTGCAGCCTGGATTATAACAAGCAGAATCCAGGGTCTTGCACTCCATCTCGACCCGAACAAAGTACAAGTTCAAGCATGCGAATATGTGAGCTAAAGTAGAACATGAAAGAACATCGCCTGATTACCAGCCAATGATGAAAGCTGTTAATAGACGCGATAGGTACCACCATTAATGCTAATGGTCCTCAAGGTACTACAGGTACAATCTACGGCATTTGAACAATGAGCTGATGTCGAACACCCGCAAAATCACTCGATCGGAGGCCAATGATGAAAACCTCACGTCGAATGCGAAGAACCTGCCATTGAGGCATTCAGGCTCCAAGGTACCAGAAGGGATTCTCTAGATCATCTTCCTGGATAATGAGCTGAAGTCGATAGGAAGTGACCTTGATCGAAGGTGGGCCATAGTGTTTCCCACATCATCAAAACAAGACATAGGAACATAATGTTTTTGTGAATCAAGATCAGATGAGAATCAAAGGAAGGTTGATACTTTCAGAGGTCAACTTCTCTTGAACATATAAACAGCAAGACAGTGAGTTTGGCAGCATTTGACATCAACGGATCAGAGTTCATGGCGACGAGGCAAAGAGAATATGAGAGGTCAAAAGGGATTACCCAAACACACGAAGGCAAGTGAAAAAACAAGATGAGATGTCCCCAACCCGACACGAATGCAGACAAGTGCCATGTTCAAGAGCGACATACTGCCAACACGATAATGATTGTGGTTCCATTTTCCCCCACCATCTCTGGCGAGTACCCCAATTATTTTGATAACAAGGTTGAATGGGATAGCATATGCTTGTAATATAAGTTCGTCCTTTGGATGAATCCATCCTAGTACATTTAAAAAGCCCTAGGAAGGAGCTACTCAAATAATGTCATTACGACTGAATCCGATGTCATCAGGGTTTAACAAGTCTGATAAAGGAAGAAATCGGCGTCTTTTCATGTTTAGAGAGTCTGAAAAGATAGCGGAAATGTAAACTCCAAAGGTCCCTTTTCGTAAATAGTTTCTCAGATCTGAAAAGGTAGAAAACTATGTCTGACAAAATCTCCTAGTCGCAATAGGCTAGAGTATTCCTTTTTTGTAAATAATCTATCCCAACCCGAAAAAGGGGTAAACGTATACTGGGTAGATGTCGTTTCGCGTCCAATTTAACGAGATCGAAACGACAAGGGCCTCAGCAATATTTTCATGTTTAGAGAGTCATAAAAGAGTTGAAAGATGACTCCAAAATGACTTTTTCGTGTATTTACCGAGTTCGAAAAAGTATAAAATACAACTCGTGTCACCGTTTAATTCACATAAAGACCTGTCGCTGCACAAAAAGGAAAGTGTAAAATCCATTTTCGACAAAATATATCGAAATATTAATAAAAATGACTTTTAAAACCTAATTAGATTTCAAAAAGTTATAAATAAGTCTCAAATGGTAAAAACAAAATTACTTTTACTATTTACCTCATTGGAGAGCAACAATGGTCCATTTTGTGTGCAAACTTCTGACGGCGAATACGACTGATCCGGGCTATCATTCAGTTCCCTATTTGTTCTAGGTAATAGGCGTTTCCCTAATCTCCATTTCAATCCATTTTTTATATGTTTTTATTATGTATTAGACTTCTGGGAGAACCATTTTGAATTTTTAGGGCTCGCTCCATTGGCGCGGGTATCGGGCACAGAGCCGCGCCAATGGACATTTCTTCACAAAGAGGTCGTGCCAATGGCACAACTCAATTTTCCGCTCAAAATTTTGAAAATGTGAGCTATCTATGTGGATTTTCAAATGTTCCAGAGATCTAACAATGTATTTTGGATTTTTTTGATGCAGATATAAAAGCAAAAATGGTTATCGAATGGAAGGAAAGGGAACATGGAGAGGAGGATGAAATGGCTATGGAGAATGAGGCCTGCACGACTGCACTTAAGAACTGTGGACTTAAGAAATTCTTCCTCACACCCTGCTTACGAGCTCAGCCAGAGCTACTACAATACTTGGTCAGTATATGGGACGAAAATGAGGAAGTTTTTAAACTTCGGGACCAAGTACTCGAATTGGAGGTTTCCGACTTATACTTCATAACTGGATTGTCGCGCAGAGGTCCAGTGCCCATCCTGGCAAGCAGAAGACCATCTGGGGAAAATATGGAGCAGGTAATGGCGAGGTTGTGCCCAGGGGCATGAACTGGATCAGGAAGCGGGAAAGTGGACATCCACATTGTCCAGGATCTAGCACTGAGAGTAGTGCTACACACAATCACACGAGCTGCGGGATCGCAAGCTCCACACAAGGCAACCAAGGCCCAACTCCTGCTAGCCGCTGAGTGTATGAGTCCAACATTGTTTGATTGGGCTACTGCAGTGACCACAAATATCAAGAGGCAGCTCACAAAGTGCAAGCAAGTCAAACTGAAGCAGTTTGGCTACGGTTCCATTTTGGTATCGTTCATCCTGGAACAACTACCTATCTTTCAGGGCCAAGGGGCCATAGTTTCTAAGTCGATACCAAGAGAGCCAAGGATAGCTCACTGGGAAGCACTTATGCCCAGGTCAGGAGGAGGCCAAAAGATGTCCTGAAGGCTGGATTTTTTTGGATGGTTACGATTGGCCCTATGCCGGGACCGATTTTGCTGGAGACCCAGATCTCCCACTTCCGGAGGGGGATGATTGGGACGAGGAGTTGGGTATGACACCTCTTTTTTATTTTTATGTTTTATGATTTTTTTTTGGTAATATATGTTCGTTCTAACACCAGTTTTATATGTATGTAGATGTCAGCCCAGAGAGACCTGCCGGTATGTCTCCCATTGCACGGAGAACTCAGCCCGTAGCTGACCCTCAGGTGGAGGGTGCCGAGGGGGGAGAGTTAATCCAGAACCTTGAGGGGATCACCCAGGGGATTTGAGACTACGCCCGGCTGGAAGATGTCCCGATGGCGTATCAGAGACATACGGTGGGAGTGCCTAGTCGCCTCCACCGACTTTTGAGATGCTTAGTGCGCGCGGTAGCATGTTACCACGAGCACCATGCAGATTAGACACCTAGGGCTTCTTTCATGCATATTTTTTTTGAGAGACATGTCGTCTCTGGATGTATATGAACATGTATATTTTTTTATTTTATGTGATGCACACTATGTAAAAATTTCGACACATATATATACATACCTATTTCTGGATGGATCTTCTTACATGTGATGATGTTTTATAAATTGCGCAAATGTCTATCTAGAACCAAATTAGCTACTGCATCTATTAATGTATTCATATGTCTGGGTATGTGCTGATATGTAATATAGTCAAAATTTCTCTCCAGCATACGAATATGAAAATACAGACATAAAATGGAGGGATTTCTTACTGAATAATGCCCGTTAAGCTGTAATACTACAAGTTGTGAGTCTATATACACAAGTAATTCACGAATGCCGAGGTCCAAATCCTCAGTTAAAAATTCCAATACAACACTATATTCCGTGATATTATTTGTAGCAGGACCCAGACACACACCTTGTAGGTTAACCAACTCACCAGCAGGATCATAGATTACCCAGGCTGCCAAAGACAGATTCCTGGTACTACGAGAGGCACCATCCGCGAAACCCACAAACGGAGTAATGGACATCTGCACAATCAGGAAGTCCCGATCAGCGGAAATATTCTTACATCGCACACCACACCACACATGCACACAAATGAATATATACACCTATGTACACATGCCACACCAAAATAACTTCAAGCGTAGTATTTCTTAAGGTACAGCCCATTCCTAGGCTACGCCAGCAGAACTCCTTCATAATAAATGAGCTCATAAGCCCCATTTTTCAATACTCATTTTAATATATAGGGCCCATGCCACATGGGTTGGAGCTTTCCTGCCCCGAGTTTGTCGTGCGCTTGGTCGTATAGGAGGACAAGGTCCCCTTCGACAAAGGAACGTGGAGAGACTGATTGATCAATGTGTGCTTTGACTTGCTTTTTCTGTGCTTCAAGGACTAAAGTAACCAAGCGGCGGGTTTCATCAAACCGTTCCAAATAGAAGAGATGCTCTTCTTCAGGAGAAGTATCAGGCAAAAGTTCCACAGCTAGCTTTAAGGAAGGAATTTCGCACTCAACCGGAAGTGTTGCTTCCAGACCATACACCAATTGGAATGGTGTGAATCCGGTTGCACTCTTTATTGACGTATGGTATGCCCATAGAGCCGAGAACAATTGGAGGTGCCAATTGGACTTATGAATTCAAAATGTTTGTTGAAGCATTGTGACCAAAACCTTGTTCACAGCCTCAACCTGGCCATTTTCCTGGGGGTAATATGGCATTGAGCTATCGTGTCGTAAGCCCAATCTTGATGTTAGCTCAGCCATCATGTAATCTCGAAATTGAGTACCATGATCGGTAACAATGGCCTGAGGGACCCCGAAACGTGCAATAATATGGTTGAAGATAAATTGGGCAGTTTTCTTACCATCGACAGCTAGTGTAGGCATCGCTTCGGCCCACTTAGTAAAGTAGTCGACAGCGATGATTATATATGCATGCGCCCCAGCCGAATGAGGGTTACATGTCATGAAATCTACGCCCCATTTTGCAAAAGGGTTGATTGTAATGACAGGATGCAGAGGGAGGGGTGGCGCGTGCATCTTGCGCTGAAAAACCTGGCACGCGTGACATTTGCGGACTGCAACAATACAATATTTAAAGATTGACGGCCAGAAGTAACCCACATGAAGAATCTTCTGGGCGGTGGCATATCCAGACATGTGACCACCACAGGCGCCACTATGACAGTCATTCAAGACTCTTTCGGCCTCTTCCAAATTCAAACACTGACAGAGCACCGAATCTACTCCAACCTGGTATAATGTATCGCCTACAATGCGGTAGGTTTGAGACTGATGTCGAATCCGACATCGAGCATCTTTGGTCAACTCAGAGCGAAAGGATGACGTCTGAATATACACAATAATATCGCCATACCATGGGTCATGGGTGCTGATAAGGAAGATGGTTTTGTCTGGTATATGTTCTTCAAAATAATATGGGGGGGAGTCTGTCGGGAGGGAGCAAATAAGATCCGTGAAAACCAGTGATTTGGTCGACTTAGCGGTAGTAAACTCTAGGTTGAAATCCTGAAGGATAACGATCCATTTGGAGTATTTTTCCCCCAGTAATTGTCGAGAAAGAATATATGTCATGGGGTTGCAATCCGAAACCACGGTAACGGTACGTAGCAGGATGTAGTGGCGGAAACGTTGCACAACTTGTACAACTGCTAAAGCTAGCTTCTCGACGTGAGCATAATGCATTTATGTGTCAAGAAGATTCCGTGATAGATAGTAAAGAACGTGTTCATTGCCATCATCATCATCCTGCACCAGAACCATAGCTATGGTGCTAAACGCGGCGGCCAAGTATAGAGTGAAATCACGGTGATAGTTTGGAGGCCGAAGCAACTGAGCATTAACAAGTAATGTCTTAAGCTTCTAAAAGGATTGTTGAGCAATGTCATCCCAATGAAAGGGAACGTTCTGCTTTAAAAGATGCATGAATCCTTTGGCCACTTCTACGTAGTTCGGTATAAAGCGTCGTAGGAAGTTAGCTTTTCCCTGCAGACTCTGCAATTGATATAACGAAGATGGTGATGGGAGATTGACAATGGCCTCAACCTTTAGGGGATCGAAGAGAATCCCGTCCTTGGAGACTTATGAACCCCAAAATACGGCCATAATCCACACAAAAGACGCATTTATGAGTATTGAGCCGGATATTATAGCGTCGACAGCAAAGGAAAATCTAGCGGAGGTGTTCTGGGTGGTCCTCTTGCCAAGCTGAGTGAGCTGGAAAATCATCCAGATAAGGCTGAATGATATGGTGTATGTCATGGAACGCGTAAGACATAGAACACTGGAAAGTGGCTCTAGCATTTGTCAAGCCGAACGGGAGCTTTTTATAAGTGAAAGTACCCCACGGACAGATGAATGCAGTCTTATGTTGATCAGCGGGTAGAATATTTATCTGATTATACCTGGAAAATCCGTCAATCAAGGAATAAATCTCACTCCCAGCACATTCGTCAATGATTTGATCTATGAAAGGAGTGGGGTAATTGTCCTTTGGATAGGCCCGATTAATATCTCGGTAATCGACACAAACTCTGATAGTACCCTGTTTCTTATCTACAGGGACAATGTTGGAGACCCATTCTGTGAGGGGAATCAGGTAAATGAAGCCCGCGTTCAGAAGTTTTTCAACTTCTGCTTTAATGGCAGCGGCTTTGTGAGGATGCATCAGGCGTAGGTGTTGGCGCACGGGTTTCACACTAGGATAGGTAGGAATCTCGTGCACTACTATGCTGGGATCAAACCCGTGCATTTCCTCATAGGACCAGGCGAACACGTCTCTGAATTCTCGAAAAAGATTAGTAAAAAATCATATCTCATCAGGAGAACAAGTCACTCGCATGTGTATGTTCTCAACTATCCCTGGTTTAACGGAGATGTCGATTGGAATGGTTTGAGTAATGTTGCTTAGGTTTCCCTCTGAAAGCACCTCATGTGTCAATATGGGCGTCTGAAGAGGTGGAGTGGGAACCTGAGATGCAAAACGCTCTAGAAAATCTGACATTGCCCCCAAGCTAGGCATGAATGAGGAACGATGACGTCCATCGCTCCAAGGCAGCTCCTCAAGAGACATTGTTTCAATAATGGCTTCATCAGAAGGGAAAATCTCTTTAAGAGGATCAAGCGAGTCGGCCTCGCCAAGCCAGGGGGATTGAGAATAGATGTCTAAAGCCATGCTCGAAGGAGCATGTTGAGGAGGGGGAGGATTAGATGCAGCGACGATTTCACAGTAGTTAATCTCTACCGAAGTTAAGGGCATCGATTCTCCAAACTCAGCCACCTGCTCAGGCGAAGGGATGAGCCATGGGTCGTCAGACCTAGAGATCATATTAACTTGAGCGGTGTGTTGTGGTGGTGCGGGAAAAATACCCATGATGACGGGGTCCTTTAAGAGACCGGGTCCCACACTGTCAGGGGGATTTGGGATCTGATCCATGTACGGAACGTTGTTCTCGGAGGTGAAGGTGAAGAAAGACAACTGATTCACAGTAACGATTTTGCCCTCGTGAGGGAACTTAATAAGTCGAAAGAGGGTGGACGACACGCATAACATGGCGTGAGTCCAACTAAGGCTGAGAAGTATATTGTAGTTAAGCTTGGCGTCAACTACTTCTACTTCTATGTTGACTGTCTTCCCCTGTAAGGTAATTTCTAAACTCTCGAGAACACCCAGGGGTTTCGATTCCCGACCATCAAATGCCTCTAGGGCATTAGGAGATGATGAAAGGGATGGAGAGCTAATGGCCTTCCAGCAAGCGGATGACATGACACAGGTAGAAGCACCTTCATCCACAACGGCCCTATGGATGTTAAGACCGTTTATCCAAACTTGAATAACAAGAGTGATCTGATGTGGAAGTCGGGGGGTAAAGTTCTCTAAGTCAAAGGTGAGAAGATTAGAATCAGTGGGATCGATCCCACCGATTGTAGACAACAAAGCTTTCCATTGTGACAGGCAACTTTGAAGAACTTCCAATGCAGACATGGCAGAAGACGCCAGTGCCAAATCCTCAACAATACTATAGTGCTGAGCGGCACGGACATTTGGATTGTAGGAAGATCTTCGTAGAACACCTTTATAAGGTGGCCTCACAACAGGTTCAGCAGTAGGCTTCTCAATCTCCAATGAACCGGAGATAGGTGGGGGAGGTGGACCATCCACAACTGCCTTCCTAGGTTCCTGACGCGATTCGTTGTAATCCTTCGAACACGTAGCAATAGAGATAGGTGCAGCACCATTCATCATAAAGACCTGGGACCCAAATGGTGTAGATGGTGAAGGCTGTTCAACCATCTGGGTCTGCTGAGATGGGAACGGTTCTTTAATAACTTCCGGAGTTCCTTTGGAGCCTTTTAGAAGTTGACTAACCTCAGATTGTCATGGACAATCCTTGGTGTAATGATCTCCTTCACACATGAGGCAGGGGTACCTCGGTTTGCATTGGGAACCGTCCTCGGTATGAGGTTTGGAAGATTATGGCTTTGCAGCGTCGGATTTGGATTTACTTTTTCCCTTCTTCTTTCCTTTGGAGGCTTTTTCCGTAGGATTAGCTTGAACGGCGTTAACCTCTACAGTTTTGCCAAAATCAGGAGGGGTGGGAGGAGCAGAATTATTGGATGAGTTGGACTTCTGCTTCCCATTCGAAGATTTCTTCGAATTCTGAGACACGGAACCAATAACACCATCCACCGCCGGGGTAGGTGGAGCTTTAGAGGTTCCAGACCATAGAGCATCAGGAAAAATATCATAAAGCGTGCCGAACTGAGAGTATACTAGATCCAGATATTGGGCACGCGCTATGGTTTGTTCTTCAGTCACACACACTCCCATAACAATATCTTGGGCGATTTTGTTAACGAAGGAGGTGGTGAACCAATGAGTTAGTATCTGATTAGGTATATGGAACTTGATCAGTCTACGACAACGTCGCCACTCGTGAATGTGATCAGAAATGTGGGTGGCTTTGTCCTTCTTCAAAGAATTCAGGAGGTGCGTCCCGGCTTCATAGCGAACCGGTAACTGAAAATGAGTCAGAAAAGCCATGGCTAACGTATTGAAATATTGAAAGATGCCACAGGATAATTCAATATACTACTTAGCAGCAGCACCAGTCAAAGTGCACTGGAAGAGGCGTAGAAAAATTGAATCATCCACCCAAGAGTTGGACGAACACCAAAGATGGTAAATCATCACATGAGCTTGGGGGTCCTCCCCAGCTTTACCCTCAAACTTAGGGCAATCACCGGGCACCTTGGTAGGAACCGGAGGCCAATAAGGATTGTGCAAAATCGGATCACTGGTTAGTTTCGAAACATCCGGTAATTCCAAGGTAGCCAGGAACGGAAATGGAAGATTGGACGGCATGCCTGGTCCTGGATAAGGACCAGTACCTGTACTCCATGCTGGTTGAGAATATCCTTGCCCCTAGGGGTTCTATCCCATAGGATTCTGACTGTAGGGGGTATAGGTTGTATATCCAGCCTGATTCGGTTGCTGGTAACTAGCATGTGGGGCTTGATAACCAGAGTATGGACCCTGATTATAAGTCGGCCCCGTGTGGGCAGCATGTGGATTTCGCTGTTGAGCATAGGTGTAGCCGGGTTGTTGAGAGTAATAGTTAGAACCTTGGGGCTAGCTATAATTTAGTCGATATTGACCATGAGAATAGTAACCGCCCTGAGGTCGAGTGGGCTGCTGATAGGTGGGACCCTACTGAGCCTGCTAATTAGGGTGCAGCGGTTGATTTGGCTGCGGCATTGAATAAGTTGGGTGTTGGGCATGGTAGAAAGGATGTGCAGTTTGGCCTGGCTGAACAGGTTGACCCAGATAAAAAGGTTGTGCCGGTTGTGCAGGTTGTCCTGGCTGTTGAGCAGCACTAGGTTGTGTCAGATGGGTCGGTTGGCCTGGTGGAGGGACACTAGGTTGTGTCAGATTGGACGGTTGGCCTGGTGATGGGATACCAGGTTGTGCCAGATGGGCCGGTTGGCCTGGTAACGGAATGGAGCCAGGTGGTTGCTAATAACCGGTTTGACCTGCAACAGGACCATAAGATGGTCCTGGCTAATGTGAAACGTTGGGACCAAGAGGATACTCCGGTTGCAAAGATTGAGAAGGTTTGACTTGCCCCCCAGGACCATATGCCGGCCCTGGTTGGTACCCCGGTTGACCTGTGAGTCCTTGAGGTTTCCCAGGTGGGACTCCAGGGAGAGGTTGCACAAGTTGATCGGAAGGGTTTTAATACTATCCTTGTGGACCGTATAATGGCCCTTACTGGCCCAGAGGGTAGCCTTGTATGGGTTGTCCTTGCGGGTCATAAGGATAGCCAGGCTAGCCCGAAGGTTGGCCTTGAAAAGGTTGTCCTTGCGGGTTGTAGGGCTGTCCAGCCTGGTTATACGGTAAACCCTGAGCATGAAGTTGAGCCTCAGGAGAAGGTAAATGTAAAGGGTTCCCATGCTCATCGTACTGATATGGAAATATGTACACGGGTGTACCATCCTGTGCATAATGCGAAAAATATGAGCGGTTGGGATCTTGAGAGGACTGTCTGACCTTGAGGTTCGATTTTTGGAGAGATAATCGATACTCCTCCGGAGAGATGTTCTCCGGCATTGCAGATGCTATGTAGATATCTCCGGGAAGCGATGTGGTCCTTACGGACTGGGTAGTAACAGCGGGTGCAGATGCAGCCACATAAACAATGGGCATGGAGGGTACATAGGGGATGACGTAACGGGCGTCCGTGGAGACATCAATGAAGGAACAACTGGCCTCGTCGAAGGAGCTGATACCCTGGCATAGAGGCAGCGGCGGCAATAATCTGACCCAAGGATCTATACCCGGCTGGTAATGAGGGACTAGGTGATGACATAACATATGGTTCAGGGTTGCCTTCTGGAAATAACTGTCGAGGGAACAACTGGTAATCTTCACCAGATGTGGGGATTTCCTCGCTAGCAGAATCACTCATATTTGAACCTGCCGCTAGATCTCGTAACAGACGGCGAGGACTAGTAGGAATAACAGTAGCTATAAAAGGCGAACCTGATGTAAGAGGAGGTAAATCTTCCTCTACTCCCAATCCAAAGCAACGGTCAGAAAAGGGCCAATTGAACTCAACTGGTCCTCCAAAGGGCTGCTCAGACAGAATCGGGGTCCTCTGTCGGGTCGTCCCTGAGCAACATAAATTCATCGGGGTTCAAGGAGGACCGAGAAGCTCGATTTAATCGTCCGTATATGGACTACCAGATGAAACAAGGTTCTCGCCACCAGATAACAATGACAAAAGATCAAGCACAACACACACTGCTGAAAAAGAGTAAAGAAGAGCTAACAAATCAAACGACCAACAAGAAAAATCAACAAAGGTATCATGTGATTTATTTTACCACATTGAAACTTAGAAAATTCACCGTTTCATGTTTTAAGAGTCGAGAAACTATAAAAAGATGACTCTATCTCTTTCATTAAGCAAGTGGAAAAGATGTTTGGTATCTCAAATTTAAAGAGTCGGAAGATCAAATGTCTATCTGTGAATATTTGTGCAAAGGGTGCACCAAACAACCGTGAACCCAAGCAACCGTGAACTGAAATATACACCTTGGTTTCAATA